>JAVTVY010050876.1:0-26107 GCA_036873755.1 Hanleya hanleyi
GCGATTGAACATACGGACGTCTAAGAGGAAACATTAGGAACTCTTCTATGTTTGGAGGTAGTTTTTTAGTGAAAAACTCGGAAGTGACGTCATACAGGGTCCAGTTTTCGACACTGAGTGACCACATCCGACAAAATGGCCAGTTTTCGACACCGGATGTGCCGCCATCTTGAACATACGTGCCGCCATCTTGGATATGTCCCATAATGCACCGGGTCAAAATACTCGCTTCTGATTGGACGAGAGCTCTGGGACGGGTTTGAAATACTCGCTTCTGATTGGACGAGACCTCCGTATTGCATCTGCGCATGCGCAGAATGATATTCCTACCGCACACCCAACCCATCAGATGTCCCTTCACGAATGCTTCACTTAGATACCTCACTCGACCCCATTGGTCCATTAGGGGATCCCCTACATCCCAACACGGCTATTTTCATACACTTGGGCCACCGCGCATGCGCAGAATGCCGATAGTTCAACCCCACACCCAGCCCATCAGATGCCCCTTCACATAAGCTTCACTTTGATACCTCACTCGACCCCATTGGTCCATTAGGGGCTCCCCTAGCTCCCAACACGGCTATTTTCATACCCTTGGGCCACCGCGCATGCGCAGAATGCCGATAGTTCAGCCCCATATCCAGCCCATCAGATGCCCCTTCACGAATGCTTCCCTTTGATACCCCACTCGACCCCATTGGACCATTAGGGGCTCCCCTAGCTCCAAAACGTCTATTTCCATACCCTTGGGTCACCACGCATGCGCAGAATGCCGATATTTCAACCCCACGCCCAGTCCATCAGATGCCCCTTCACGAATGCTTCACTTTGATACCTCATACGACTCCATTGGCCCATTAGGGACTCCCCTAGCTCCAAAACCGCTATTTCCATACCCTTGGGCCACCGCGCATGCGCAGAATGCCGATATTTCAACCCCACACCCAGCCCATCAGATGCCCCTTCACGAATGCTTCACATCGATACCTCACTCGACCCCACTGGACCAGTAGTCAATCTCCTAGCTCCAAAAAGGCTATTTTCATACCCTTTGGCCTCCGCGCATGCGCAGAATGCCGATAGTTCAACCCCGCGCCCAGCCCATCAGATGCCCCTTCACCTAACCTTCAATTTGATACCTCACTCGACCCCATCGGACCCTTAGGGGCTCCCCTAGCTCCAAAAAGGCTATTTTCATACCCTTCGGCCGCCGCGCATGCGCAGAATGACGATATTTCAACCCCACACCCAGCCCATTAGATGCTCCTTCACCTAACCTTCACTTTGATACCTCACTCGACCCCATCGGACCATTTTATCTAGGGACTACTTTTTCTCCGCGGAAGCTTTTTTCCCGAGACCGAATCACCGCCAAAACCACGGCCAAACCGCATCACCGCGCATGAATACATTTTTTTTTTTTTTTTTTTGCCGGAACTTTTTTTTTTTGCCCGAACATGCCCGAACATGCCCGAACCACGCCGCCATCTTGCTTTACAACATGGCCGACAACACTTACAATTCAACCAATCAAAAGACTCGTTACAAAACCAACCAGTTGTGACGTCATAGTTACATCCGGGTGAAATGTAACTTTAGTTGCTCGTTATCCACTACTAATGGCGTTCCCACATGCGTCTAGCACCGGGTTGAGCGGTATTAGAAATATCCAAGAGCGATTATATTCAAGAAAGCAGACGGATGCACATAGAACAACCATGTTCAGATATAACCAACTCGTCTTGAAAAGAACATATATTAAACCAGGCTTGCTGAGAGAAACGAGCGTCCACGGTGGATAATGAGGCTGCGGAGTTGAGTTAGACAAAACAGAAAGAAAATTACTTGACATCAAGAAGTATGTGAGAAATAGCTATTGCGAAAAGGGATCTCCAGGGACATGGCACATTTTAGCCAGGGTTTAGATGAATTGCAAAAATGTAAAATATTACGTATGATAGAAATTCTTGGATAGACGTAAAACATACTGTTGTACACCGTCAAAATGTGTGCATATCCTGAATACTGAAATCAACACCAGTTTGTAACACCTTTTTAACATATAAAAGTGTTCAAGTACGAAAACTAGTATGAAAAGAGATTTATTTAAAATATGTCACTTAAGTGTTATCAAGCCCGTCAACTAGGTCGTTCTCAATAAAAACAACGAAATAGGTTGTCCACAATATCGCCCAATGTTGAATATTGGAACTCTGAAAAATTAGTGTTCAGTCTGAAGTGTGTACTTTTGAACACTTTTACGCATAATTGAACACTTTTACATGTTCATGCGGACGCTATAGTATTCCAAAAGTTTTACAGAATATGTGTTCATTTGTGAACATTGGTGTTCAATTTTGAACACGCGTGTTCATATGTTCTCTAGTGTTCGGATATGGACATAAGTGTTCACTTTCGAATACGATATGGTGTCCTGATCGATCAATATGAACGTCAGCGTTCAGTGCCGTCCAACCCCATATTTCGATTGTTGAGATACTTAGCGTTGTGAAATTTTTGGTACATTATCGTTCAAAATGGACCAGTTGATGAATTCCACAATATTTTAACTTAGTACAAAAACTGCTAAAATTAGTCACAGATGACTTTTACGCGTTCAATAAGTGTTACAAATTTTTACTGACAGTGTAAATACTCAGAATAAATGCAAGGAATTAGGTACTTTGATTCTCGAATAACAGGCCCGTGAAGTAGCGCATTGGTGCGAAATCATTGAGGTGAAACAAATTTGGCTTTCACTGTATACTACTTCATCGCCACGTTATTCGGGAATCATCGGACGCAACACCACTAAATGTTGTACTTCCTGCCAATCGTTATATTTTTATACATATTACTGACTTTTTTTGGCACTTCAACCTGAATTCATGGGAGTCAAATAGGCCTAGTCGCTAAATCGCGAAAGGTCCTTTCAAAACAGAAGGTAAACTACAACAGACTCAAATCTCCATATGTCCGTTGGATTGTTGGTGGGATACTATAGCAATTTATTTATCTGTATAACAGTTTATGTAAATATTGGAATGACATCATGATTATTTAATGACCTCATGAATATGCAGAATGACGTCACGGACACTCAGATTTCTCGCTGAATCTGAAGCTTGGATGAATATACATGTGTGACGGTACATGGCGAAGAAATATTTTATTAAAGCCAGTATGAAGTGATCAAAGCACTGGTGTGAAGGCAACGCCGAGCAAGATGGCACTCACGATTTCTTATCTGATATTTGCAATAGACTTCGTCATGCGACAGTCGGCTGGTCACGTGGGCTCGTCACGGTGTCAAAGAACACAGTGTTATTCAGGTATATTACAAAACATGAGCCGATGGGAAAATTACCATACAAATTTGATTTTAAAATCCTAGATACAAAATAAGAGTACTTGTTATTAAGTGTGGTATCATAATGGGGTGGGGGATACGATGCCAACTTACAGGCCGACTATTGGAAGTAGGTCTATAATTCGGGAACGGTGTAATAGCTTTGCAAAGAAAATTGCTTACAGAGACAGCAAATAACACTGACGGCTGCTCTTTCAGCCCCAAATGCTGAACTCTGATTATTCATATCAGGCTACACTTGCTGTGTATTAAAACATTCTTTTGGTTCAGTCCGATGTGTAGATCTTAACAGGATAAACACCCGCACTCGAGTGACAAATCTGTTTTGATTACTGGTACTTTGTTCAAATTTGCTAACGCTATGAGTATCGCGTTTTCTTCATCGACTGATGGTGGTCGACGTATGTCCATAATGTTGGGACCAGTCATTCACAAAGCAAATGACGCTAGTCCTCTTATGCCCACAACGGCGGGGACAATTGTTTTCTAAAACTATTCACACTTTCTAATGTTCACCACTGCCCCGTCATTAAACGCAACATGAAAATGGTGGTGGAATATACGATGCCGGCATACTGACAAGCAGTCACACGACCCCTAAGTCAAATTTACTGACTGCATATTTCTAAAAACATCACATTAACCAAAAGTCATCCCTATGATGATTTGTATCCCAGCCACGCTTTTATCATGTTTATTGTAACTGTTCATGTGAACATATCGAATGACATGACCACACAGGTCCCTAGGACCGGTTTGAGCGGTATTAGATACAAATATTTCAGTGTTCTGTAATCTTTGTGAGCACCCCCTGAATACGTGCAATCGGTGGGAAGGCATAGTTGAGAACGTTGTTCCAACTGAATGAGAGCGCATCGACCGCCCATGCTTGTGGATCGAGGAAAAAGACCAAAGTTAAGATTTGAGCATTGTCCCTGGTCGCAAACAAATCCATGGCTGTTCCCAAATCGATGCCAGTTGGTGTAGATCTTCCTGTTTGTGGTGCCAGTCCATTTGTATCACCTTGTTCGGTCTGGAAAGACTGTTGGCGATGACTATTTGCTGTCTGGGAATGTGTTGAGCTCTGATCTGACATTAATAAGACTGGGTCCACTGGAATAGTGACCACATCTCCTGGAACACTGACTGAGACCTCGTTTGCACTAACTTGTTGACGTAGCTGACTACTGGGTTTTTTCGGTAGCAATCAGCAACAACATACTGTACAGCAGAGTACCCAGTGGTGAACAACAATGTTGAACACAGACATTGAGTAGGATTGAGTAATGATGTTCGCAGGTATAGCTGTAGATGAAACTGCAATGACTGTATCTGGATTCGTCTGTACTGCTCAAGGTCCTCTATTAAGTAGGCCTGGCTCGCTTGGTGATGGCATGGTCCAACTCAAAATCCTGTCCAAATCCCGGTTCAACTTTGGATGCTTGACTTGGGAGATGAGGGTTGTGAAGTGAGTAGAACTTGTAAGAGCTTCTTCAGTTGACGTTCTATTTCTCTCATCAAATGATAGGCTCCGGCCATGGGGCGCACATTAGCTGGTTTTCTTTCACGACCGATTTGCCAAGTTGCTGTCGCCCACTTCCTCTAGCATGGTGGTTCATCAAAGTCCGCATCCTCCCTGTCTTTTCCGCTCTCGGCATATCGGGAGCAACTTGTAAACAAATGCAATTTGCCTTGAAGGACATATTGTTGTTCTCTTCTGCCACTCCATGTACCAATGAAGAGGACTTTTCCAGCAAGGATGCTGAAGAACAGGTGGTCAGCTTCGGAACAAGATTTTCATTGATCGGGATATCATTCCGAACTGGACGACAGACTTCTGTCTCATACTGTCATTGTGAGAGTTTCTGGATGCTGAAAATGATCCTCCCTTTGCCCTCGGGTCCTTTGGTCTTCATAGGCTCAGATCATCTTGCGCTCCGCATATAGACCACTGATGTTGACGCCGATGACCCTCTGAATCTGTATGTCTGTTCCGGTCCCTCGACGGTCAACATCTATGGTATGAGGAGTGAGAATGCATTATGGACCTACAGAATCGATGGCGATGTGGTGTCCCAAATCTACACTGGCACCAGTCTTCATGTGCGCTATCACTGTGTCGGTGATCTCGGGTGGGGGTCCAGCTACAATGCCCTGAACTTCTAGTAGTGGAGTCCCATTCCTGTGTACGAGTCCGATCCTTGACCTTGTCCACTGACTTCTTAGTCTTGGTCTTGACGTCCTGCTCAGGGGTCTGCGTCCGGACTAGTCTGGTCCATAGATGGCTTGGCCTGGAAGTACCACTCTACAGTCCGGGTCCGGTCTTTATTCTGTACTTGCTCCAGAGCCCGGAATCTTCACTGGGACCTGGCTCTCACTCTTGTCTTCTTTGGGATCATGAGCGGGACACGGCCGAAAGCTAGCAGATGGTCCATGGGAATTTGAGGAGGAGGGAGTCCGACCACTGTTCTGGGTCTTATATATATCCAACTTCACTGGATTTGAAGGAAACTACAGATAGCCCTACAGGCACATCATATTTAGATCTTTATCTCCATAAAAATGAAGCGAGCATCCTCTCTCGTCGACTTTATGACAAAAGAGATGATTACAATATGAGTAATATTCCAGTGGGACCTGCATATGGCGTATACATATCTCGCTTAGTAGCATTTGCTAGATCCTGTGTTAAATGTGACGATTTTAATCAACGTCACAAAACATTGTTGCAGAAACTTAAAAAACAGGGCTATTCCACCAAGCGCATCCACTCAAAGTTTCTCAAATTTGGCGATACATATCGCATGCTGATAGCAAAATATGAACGTAGCGTGCAAGATCTATGGTGCTACGTTTCGTAACTTGTGTCTAATTCCGCTTAACCCGGGGCTAGCGGCCATATGAGCCCATGTACTTCAAGATCCTCATGGTACTCATATGAACAGTCACAATCAAAGCGTGACTGAGATACATCATTCTTTAGATGACGACTTTACAACGAATATTATGGATTAAGAATACTGATCAGCGATACGGATTTGATATTTTTGGAACATCATGATGTCTTGCCGGCATCATTGAAAACTGTTGACCGCTTCTCTCTTGCAGGAAACAAGCCTATGTTTATGTATACTATGATTGTCTTTTTGAATTTGGTGCTAATACTGTTATATGGAATATGGAATAGGTCTTTGGATTATGGACACGGATATTCTCTAATGGACGACGGCTGAATTATGAATGACGGACTAGATGCTTGTAATTCTACTCCTAAAAGATCTCAACTGACAATGAGAGGTGTCCCGGGTCTTTAGGTCCATGCCCAAGTGGTTAGGCTAGCCCCGAGTCCCGGTCATGATGGTGAGTGGAATCTCCAAAGATGTGGACTGAGTGAAGAACATCCTTATCCCGTCATCTGGGATGCCTCATCTGAGCTTTTTGCTAGCTGCTGTACTCTTCCACTTGGAGGAATCCCGGGCTGTAACTGACTTGACTGCCTGCTCCACGGTCTTCCTTCTGAAGTCCGGAGCTGGTCTTTCATCAAGACTTCTCTTCATGTCGGCAGTTGCCCTTAGAAGTACTTTACTTTGAGCTCCTATGTATCTATGCCAGGTCAAGTCATCCCATTTCGCAGTGGAATCTCCAAAGATGTTTGCTTGGTGAAGAACATCCTTATCCCGTCATCTGGGAGCCTCATCTGGGCTTTTTGCCAGCTGCTGTACTCTCCCACTTGGCGGAATCCCGGGCTGTAACTGACTTGACTGCCTGCTCCACGGTCTTCCTTCTGAAGTCCGGAGCTGGTCTTTCATCAAGACTTCTCTTTATGTTGGCAGCTGCCCTGAGAAGTACTTACGTCGGGCCTCTATGTATCTATGCCAGGCCAAGTCATCCCATTTCGCACACTCATGGCAGGATATCTGTCTATAACATGTCTGTGCCCCGAGACTGTCAAGACTCAGCAGGACTGCAACAGGAACATGAGAGTGACTCATAAAACCCTTCGGCTTCCCCGCAACAATTTAGAAATATGCTGGGAATGTGCAACATATTATGGCTATATTTACTAATCAGCCAAATTTGGCCTTTTTAGAGCATATCATTGCAGATATAACAGCAACATATATATCACAAAAACCAAACATTTATAAACAATGTTTCTATTTGTTACCAAATCAAACCTGTTTCAATTATGCCATTCAATCTCCGTCAGGAAGATGATACAACGTAGAAAACGGAAGTTAAAAACTAAAAGTTAGCTCCCCTAGCGGAGAGTTGTCCGCCCCTAGGAGAGCTCTCCCATCTAATTCCAGCAGCATTACTATATAGGCTCTGCTCAAACCATACTCGCCCTCTATTCTCATTGTAATTACCGAGACCTGTAGTGTTTAAGGCCGGCATGAGGGGACGGAGGGAGGGTCAATCAAATTGAAACAGGTTTGATTTGGTAACAAATAGAAACATTGTTTATAAATGTTTGATATTTGATTCCCAAATCGTAAACCTGTTTCAATTATGCCACAGTACCAACATATGGAGGCGGGAATCTCGGCCTTGTGGTAACTCCCATAGCAGACTAGTAATCGCTGGAACGACACAGACATGGGTATAAATCTGAGACATTATTACTCAACAAGTTAACCCTGGTCAAAGACGCATAGGGTAATTGAAGGAATTGATACAGTTCTACTTATCTTCTGATTGTCTCCATCCATGTAGCTGTGCTCGTGGTCTGGTACACAATTCTTCCAAGTTGAAGGATACCCCGGGCGCCATCGGCACTGTATGACTAGGGGGGGGGGGAAAGGGCCACAAGCCGTTGCATACAGGGAAATCCTTGGTCCAACCGTAAGAAAGGGGGGGGACGTACGCAACCCGAATCTTGGAAGGTACCAAGTCCACACCACTCTCAGTCCGCAAGCCTCTTGAGGTCAACTCACCATACTTGGAGTGATGACGGATGCGTTGGAATTGCCGTGCTTGCTCTCTGGGTGATGCTGCGCACTATACAACTCTCTGTACTTGCATCACTACTGTTGACTCTAGGTCTGGAGCGCGTGTCTTGTGAGTTGAGGCACAGGGGACCCAGCTGAGACATCTAGAAGGAAGTCAGTTTCTGAAGAACAGAAGCAAATTTCAGTTAGGAGTAAACCCTATCCTGGTGTCAGGCCTTCATTGGTGATTATAGAATCCACGGCCGGTCAACTGACTTATTTCTACCTTCTGAGATGCCTATTATCATATAATATATGTAATAATAATAATATGACTGAGATGAGATGAGATGAGATGATACAGCAAGATGGCTGTCTTGCTGCGATGGTGACAATTTTGCCGCCCCCCCCCCTCTTTTTCTGAAATTACTCACAACGTGCTGGGTGGCCACAGTGGCCCAAGCGTGGTCACACTATTGATTGCACTGTCATATCCCTCAGACAGATATTAGTGAACGTGGAGTTAATTGTTCAGGCACAAGACAGGACAATGTCATGGAGGGGTCAGTTCTTCCATACATGCCATGACGCAGCGATGGCACGAATCACATTAGAAGAAGCAGAAGACAGTAGTGGGGCGTCAATGGTATATCTACCTTCTGCCAATTGATAAGACTATTTTATGGTCTTCTTCAACTACGCGGCTTTTTTAAATGTCAAGCCTTGCTGACAGGCGAAGGGACAGAATAACCGTAGCCGAGAGCCGCGAACGGATCGGAACGAGTAAGATAGTGGCGGATGGCTCGAACAGGACATAGCAGAAGATCGTCCTCGAGGCCATGTACAAAGTCTGACAACGCAGGAATGGAGTACGACGTTGTGTGCACGGACCTGAACGAACACTCATTTTTGGCGATAAATTTAGGAATGGGCCGAAAAGAAATGCAAGACCGATCCGCTGTCCAGGTCATAGAAGATCTTTCAAGAGCATGAAGTACAGACAATCTGGACGCCAAAGCAAACGCCGCCACAAAGGCCGTCTTATAAGACACAGCTTTTATAGACGCGGACTCTAAGGGTTCAAAAGGTGGTATAATCAGAGCACACAGAACCACACCGATAACCCATTTCGGTAACAGTTGGCGAGTACAACGCGACTGTAATACGAAAGGCGCGAATAAGCGCAGAGATATTATCGTTAAGGCTAATGTTGGTACCAAAGGTAAGACGTAACACCCTAGCCAGAGCAGAACGATAGCCTTCCATGGTGCTAATATGAGACATCCTATCCTGGTGAAGGTGAAGGAGGAAGTCAATTACGAGGGAAATAGAGTCGGGAACGTTATCACGACCTCGGCACCAGGACAAAATCCTCTGTAGAGACCGAACCCGAAAAACGAACGTAGTGAGTAAGGTCCTACATATAATAAACAACCGTAAGGTTGATGACAGAACCATAATGTCAAAGTCTAACCATTGGTGTAACGGTCTATACAGGAATAAAGTACTTGATGGAGAAAGCCGGAAAAAACTGTCCAAGTACACCACGAAAACATTGTGTTGTTTAAGCACAATCCTAAGGTAAATGGATCTCAACATAATGTTTGTGTGTTAAGTCAACATGGTTCTGTGTTAATACAACACTGTGCTGAATTCAATTAAAGGCGACTAGTCCGTCATTCACAATCCCGCCGTCGTCCTCAGAGAATATCCACGTCCATAATCCAAAGACCTATTCCATATAACAGTATTTGACCAAATACTGCTGATTCCAATACAATTTTGATATTCTGAACTCCAGACTGGAAACAACAAGGTCTGGACAGAACTCTCTTCGTAGAGTAACGACGAACCTAAGTAAATCACAATGTGAAAAACCCGAGAGGAATTGATACAAGTGGAAAGTTGACGCCAAACGAACGGAATCGGAAACGTCTAACCGATGTAATAGAACGACGCACAGGTGTATGAGAGACACATGACGGCGTAATGAACATGTCGTCAAGGTGTAATAGGAAAGCGTAATGTGAAAAATGCGAGAAACGTTGTATATGATAAACAACGTAGTGATTTCCTCATTCACAACAACTTAATGTATATACATGCTCATCATGGAGCAGGATACAAACTTATAAAAGTACACGACGTAACAGAAGGGCGTTGCAAACAGTAACCCCGAAGTCGATTGTAATAATTTTCCTTCTCTTTAAACGCAGTAGAGATGAACATATTAAATGTTTGTAGCGTTAATCACCAAATGTAAGCTCAATGAGATAAATGGGATTATGGATCTTTGTGTCAGTGAACATGAATAATGTGTCAATGAACATGGTTACATTATGACCTCTCCCGATGTAATTTGTCTCCTGTACATGAAATTCAGTACTGGAGTTTTATATGGAGAGAATATAAAACATTTACAACAATGTTACTATTAATAACCAAATGGTCACACAACCGACATCCAGAACAAAGATTTTCCAGGTAACCAAGAAAGATCATTAAAGAATTTTAAATTCCCGAAGAGAGGAAATACATTTAAGTCTCTCGCCGGCAGGAAAGTGAGGTTATTCAAAAATTTAGAATTTGAAATGACCTAACACGAACAATTTGTCGAGAAGAAGAACAGTAAGAACATTACTAAAAGGCAGTTTGATGCTCTAGTAGACTGTACCGGTAATACATACTTGGTAGAAAGAAACCATAGAAGACTTCACGACTTACGTGTCATTAGGCTTGATCCTTGGCCGGCCAATACCTTCCCAATCACGCTAGTAATTTTAAATTTTCTCATAGGGAAGAAATTAAAATTAGTGCATAACTCCATCTGAATTATAAGCGTAAAACAGTATACAGATGGGATCAACTTGGTGTGAAACAAAACAATTCACAATGTAATAATCAGACAAAATTGTGTTTCAAGAATATCACACTTTCACAATAAACAAGGGTAAGTGGGTGAATAGGTTTATTCACTCACGTAAACCAGCACGTGATCTCATTGTTGTTCGACACACCCTTAATTACATAAAGAGATCAGTAAAGAAGCTCATTAAGATGCGACAAAGGGTCGAAGTAAATAGGGTTGAGATGTGGTTACGTAACACAAATGCAACAATCATGCTTCATATTCATGTCAGCATGAAAGACATAAAACCTCTTTAAGGTGTCTCTTGAATACAGGATATCAAAATCAACGTAATAATACTTGATATAACAAGAGATTACATTTTGGTAGGACCAAGGAACTGAATGTATGAAGGTGAACCTACCAAAACTGCAAGTCCGAACAGAAGTAACAACAACAACATGAAAATTGACGGCTGCAAATAAAGTATCAGATCTCTCCGGCGGGAAGAAACGAAAAAACCCCGCCGATGAGGATACTATTTACAACCCTACTTGAGATATACACAAACTCAATGCATAAAATTCATGAATCAACGAAACAAAACCCGTTCGTTTATTGTAGAGATCACAATCGGCCTTCAAGCTCAGCACTAAAAGGCAGACTTACAGAAATGCCGGGACTAAATACAAATCTGTCACAAATTGAGCAATAATAAAACGAGGTCGCGAGAGCCCGTAAAAACCCACAACAAACACAGCGGGCCGAACTCATTGTTCGTGTGGAGACGTGATATTGAATACACATTGTCTCCATCACGCAGGACTGTGTTATCAGATAAGCCCGAGATTCATATTGACTTTAGAAAATATCGTCGGGCAATAATTTCAAGATATAGGAACTTTGAAAAACTCCGACAATAGCCATTAATTTCGCGACGTACGTCCGAAGACAATAAACACATGGCAGATGGAAAAACAGACCATGTGAAGTCTAAAAATTTGCCCAGACAAAATTTTGAAACAAGACAGAAATGTGAAAGAAAACTATCCTCAAAATATTAATTTAATCACCATCGAACCATTGACAAAAATGACATAGGTGAGATAACATACGGCGAGGGAGCATTCTTTTGTCTGACATTTAATACGAGGAAGACGATTATTCGAAGCAGACGGCATATCCGGCACCAACGCTAAAAGCGCATCCAATTTAAGAATTCCCGGTCTAATTCTCACCGATTTCGAACTAGACGTAGAACCGTCCCGCCGGAAAATTTACAGAGGCGGCGAGTTCTGATTACTAAGACCATGGGAAACATTTATATATTGCAACGATATCTTCGTTAGCTTTCAACATTTCACACACGAATTACATGCATTAGATATCGGAATCTCAGACATAACTAATGAAAGAATTTCCGACAATAATGAAAGAATTTCCGACAAGAAATAACACAATTCAAAACCGATAAGGATACTGCGGGTCGTTACAACAACAACCCAGGTTGTATAACACTTCCTTGATGTGTACTGGTCGAGGTACAACAGAGAATAGAGGACGAGTATGGTTTGAGCAGAGCCTATATAGTAATGCTGCTGGAATTAGATGGGAGAGCTCTCCTAGGGGCGGACAACTCTCCGCTAGGGGAGCTAACTTTTAGTTTTTAACTTCCGTTTTCTACGTTGTATCATCTTCCTGACGGAGATTGAATGGCATAATTGAAACAGGTTTACGATTTGGGAATCAAATTCATAGATTATGCCAAAAAAAGGGGCATAACTCTGTAAAATAAGGGCCAAGACGAATAATTTTGTGTAGGCTTCCAGAATACAAGTAAAATAAATAAGTTTCAGCTTTGCTGAAAATGCAGTAATGGACGTAGGACGTACCGAATGACAACAAAATCTCGAAGCCAAGGGGTAAAAAGAGGAAGAACATGCAGAGGCATGCCATCTAGCGGATGATGCGGGGAGATAATTTCTATTGCAGGGACCTCCAAACAAGAGGACCATGTTGTTTGTCTTTTATTGGATGTCACTTTTTCAAAACCAAAGTAATGATTGAAGCATTGGGGAGTGCCATAAGCTGAGCTGTTGAAGGGAAGTCAGAAGTTGTATAATCAGAGAAGTCACAGGCAGTCTTTCGTTCCAATATTAAACATTTATAAACAATGTTTCTATTTGTTACCAAATCAAACCTGCTTTAATTAAATGCCTAATCTCCATTAGGAAGCACAATACAAACCGTAAAAACGGAAGTTAAAACCAAAAGTTATCTCCCCTAGAGGAGAGTTGTCCGCCCCTAGGGGAGCTCTCCCATTCATCCCAGTGGAGTTACTATAAAAGGCTCTGCTCATATCATTCCTATCCTCTTTCTCATTGTAACAAATCGAGACCTGTAGTGAGCAAGGCCGTGGAGTGAGGGGAAGGAAGGGAGGGACAATCAAATTAAAGCAGGTTTGATTTGGTAACAAATAGAAACATTGTTTATAAATGTTTAATATTTGATTCCCAAATCGTAAACCTGCTTTAATTAAATGCCTCAGTACCAACATATGGAGGTGGGAACCTCGGCCTTGTTGTAGCTCCAATAGCAGGCTAAGTAACCGCTGGGATGACACAGACATGGGCATAAACATGAGACATTAATACTCAACAAATGGAACCCTGGTCAGAGACGTAAAAGGGTATTTCATGAAGTTGATACAGTAGTACTTATCTTGAGTGTCTCCATCCATGTAGCTGTGCTCGTTGTGTGGTACACAATTCTACCAAGCTGAAGGATACCCCGGGCCCTTGAGGCTGCAAGAAGGTCTTCTTGGTAGGCACTGTATGTCCTGGGGGGGGGGGCGATAGCCAGCAAGCCCGTGCATACAGGGAGATACTTGTCAAGAACCTTAAGAACGGGGAGATCGCTGCCCGAAGCTTAAAGGGTCCCAAGCCACACCACTCTCAGTCCACAAGCCGTCTTATGTCAACTCTCCATACTTGGTCCTTGAAAGTTGAACAGGTCTTGTAGGATGCGTTGGAGTTGACAGCGCTTGCTCCCGGAGTCAACTCTACGCAATCGTCAACTCCCTGTACTTTATTCCCTGTTGCTGACACTGGCAACCGGAAACAGAAACATTAGTACTCACAAGTGTCAGTTCTTTGTCTTGTGAGTTGAGCGTAGGTGACCCAGCTGAGATCATCTAGAAGGAAGTCAGTTTCAACCTGAAATGACACAAGCAAATCTGCAGTTAAGGTAAAGATTAAACTCACCATAGTGTCAGGCCTCTTAGATTGATGACTTGAGAGTCCATGGCCGGCCATCTGACTTATTTCTTCCTTCTTAGGTGATCATGTAGTATGTGGACATATGTTATGATTGAGAGATGAGATGAGATGATACAGCAAGTTGGCTGACTTGCTGTGATGATACAAAATGCCGCCCCCCCCCTCGTGCTGGGCAGCTACCAGCGGCCCAAGCGTGGTCACCCTATCTGACTGCACTGACATATCTCTCAGATAGAAATTGGTGAACGTGGAGTTTGCCGTCCAGGCACAAGACTGGACAATGTCATGGAGGGACAAGTTCTTCCATAAAGGCCATGACGTAGCGATGGCACGAATCTCATGAGAAGAAGCAGTAGACAATAGAGGGGGAGCGTCAATGACCAATTGATAAGACCATCTAATGGTCTTCTTCAACCACGCGGCAATGGTATTCTTAGTAATGTCACGCATTGCAAACGGGCGAAGGGACAGAAATAACAGGCGCCGAGAGCCGCGAGCGGAATCGGTACGAGTGAGATAGTGGTGAATGGCTCGAACAGGGCATAACAAAAGGTCGTCTTCGAGGCCATGCACGAAGTCTGATAACGCAGGGATGGAGTACGAACGTTGAGCGCACGGACCTAAGCGAACAGACTCATTTTTGGCGATAAACTCCGGAATGGGTCGAAAAGAAATGCGAGACCAATCCGCCGTCCAGGTCATAGAAGCTCTTTCAAGAGCATGAAGTTCAGACACTCTAGACGCCAAAGCAAAAGCCGCCAAAAAAGCAGCCTTGTAAGAAACAGCTTTTAGAGAGGCGGAATGTAAGGGTTCAAAGGGCAGACGAATCAGAGCACACAGAACCACACCGATATCCCATTTCGGTAACAGCTGGCGAGTACGGCGAGACTGTAACGCGAAAGCGCGAATGAGCGCAGAGATATTATCGTTTAGGCTAATGTCGGAACCGGAGGTAAGACGTAATACCCTAGCCAGGGCAGATCGATACCCTTCAATGGTGCTGATTTGAAACTTCTTATCACGGTGAAGGTGAAGGAGGAAGTCAGCTACTAGGGAAACAGAGGCAGAGTCGGGATCGGCATCATGTTCTCGGCACCAGGAGACGAAATAGGCCCATTTCGCCTGATAGAGCTGCGATGTGGAAGATCGATTGGCAGAAACCATCGTCCGTGCAACCTCTGCTGAAAATCCTTGGACTGGCAGTGCATTCTGGATAGTCTGCAGACGTGTAGGTTGAGCCACCGTGGGTTGTGATGGAGAATCCCGTGCGGTTGACGTAACAGGCTGGGCCAAACTGGCAGACAACGTGGCGGGGCAGTGAGAAGCGGGACCAGAACCGGGAACCACTGACGACGAGGCCACCACGGCACTACGAGCAGAATGATGCAGTCGTGTCGAGAAATCTTTTGAAGAACTTCCAGAATCAGGGCCATCGGATCGGTGGGTAGGCATAAGCTAGGAGGTTGTCCCAGTTGATTGACAGAGCGTCGATGGCGAATGCTTGAGGGTCCAGAATCGGACTGACGAAAAGGGCTAACTGGGCGTTGTTCCTCGTCGCAAACAGATCGATCAAGGGTGACTCCCAGACGCTGGAGATCTGCCGGAACACCTCCGGATGAAGTTGCCAATCGGTCTGAAGAACGGTGTCTGGACGAGACAGGCTGTCCGCTAAGACATTGAGCCAACCCGGAACATGGCGAGCATGGAGATGACGATGATGAATGAGAGCCTAGTCGTACAGATCCCACACCAGACGAAACGTTGATAGCGATCGGGTGGTACCCATCTTGTTGATGTGGGCAATGACCGTGGAGTTGTCCGCCGCGATGAGAAGAGACGAATTCATGAGACGTTGACTCCAATGTTGAACCGCCAGGATGACTGCCTTCATGTCCAGAAGGTTGATGTGAAGTCTGGCATCCAACGTTGACCATCTGTCGGACACCTCCAAGTCGTCCAGATGGGCTCCCCAGCCGGTCTCTGAAGCATCGGCGCAAAGATGGTGAACCGGGGCCGGAAAACGGAATGGTACTCCCTGCATGACGTTGTGGCGGGACTGCCACCAAATCAGATGTGGATGTAGAGACGTCAATACCGGCACCGCCGGGATGAGGGAAGATGTCTGTAGGTAAGGAGACAGATGATACTGCAGAGGCCGCACCTGCAGGCGGCCGTAATGAGTAAGGTCCTGTGTGGAAGTAAGTAAACCCACCAAACTTGAGACAAATGTTGGCTTGGAGAACCCGGGAATCGATTCCGGTACCTCTCGCACGCAAAGCGAGCGCTCTACCAATTGAGCTAGCTTCCCTGGAGCAAGATGGCTGCCTTGCTGCAATGGTGACAAATTCTGCCCCCCCTCTCTTCTTGAAAGAACTAACCACGTGCTAGGTAGCCCTTAGTGGCCTAAGCGTGGTCACACTATCTGACTGCACTGACATATCACACAGATAGAAATTTGTGAACGTGGAATTTGCAGTCCAGACACAAGAACTGGACAATATCATGAAGGGACAAGTTCTTCCATAAAGGCCATGATTAGCGATGGTACGAAACACATTAGAAGAACTGGAAGCCAGTAGTAGGGGCGTCAATAGTATATCTACCTTCTGGCAATTGATAAGACTATTTTATGGTCTTCTTCAACTACGCGGCTTTTAAATATCAAGCCTTGCTGACCGGCGAAGGGATATGATAACCGTAGCCGACGAAATCGGTACGAGTAAGATAATGACGGAAGGCACAAACAGGATCCGGCAGAAGATCGACCCCGAGGCCATGTACAAAGTCTGACAACGCAGGAATGGAGTACGACGTTGAGCGCACGGACCTGAACGAACAGACTCATTTTTGGCAATAAATTCAGGAATGGGCCGAAAAGAAAGCAAGACCAATCCGCTGTCCAGGTCATAGAAGATCTTTCAAGAGCATAAAGATGAGACACTCTGGACGTCAAAGCAAACGCCGCCACAAAGGCCGCGGACTCTAAGGGTTCACAAGATGGTACATCAGGTCACACAGAACCACACCGATATCCTATTTCGGTAACAGTTGGCGAGTACAACGCGACTGTAATGCGAAGGCGCGAATAAGCGCAGAGATATAATCGTTAAGGCTAAAGTCGGTACCAAAGGTAAGACGTAACACGCTAGCCAGAGCAGATCGATAGCCCTCCATGGTGCTAATATGAAACTCCCTATCCTGGTGAAGGTGAAGGAGGAAGTCAATGCGAGGGAAATAGAATCGGGGACGGTATCACGTCCTCGGCACCAGGACCAATATAGGAACGTAGCAAGTAAGGTCCTACATATAATAAACAACCTTAAGGTTGATGACAGAACCATAAAGTCAAAGTCTAACCATTGGTGTAACGGTCTATACAGGAACAAAGTACTTGATGGAGAAAGCCGGAAAAACTGTCCAAGTACACCACGAAAACATTGTGTTGTTTAAGCACAATCCTAAGGTAAATGGATCTCAACACAATATTTGTGTGTTAAAGTCAACATGGTTCTTTGTAAAACAACACTGTGCTGAATTCAATTAAAGGTGACTAGTCCGTCATTCACATTCCCGCCGTCGTCCTCAGAGAATATCCACGTCCATAATCCAAAGACCTATTCCATATAACAGTATTTGACCAAATACTGCTGATTGTAATACAATTTTGATATTCTGAACTCCAGACTGGAACAACAAGGTCTGGACAGGACTCTCTTCGTAGAGTAACGACGAACCTAAGTAAATCACAATGTGAAAAACCCGAGAAGAATTGATACAAGTGGAAAGATGACGCCAAACGAACGGACTTCCCCTCCCGCCGATGACCGACGATGAAGAATCAAAGGGGGTGCCGATGAATGGATATAAAATATACATCTCGCAAATGAAGAAATGACGTGACAAACGGCGTTATGGCGTACCGGAAACGTCTAACCGATGTAATAGAACGACGCACAGGTGTATGAGAGACACATGACGGCGTAATGAACATGCCGTCAAAGGTGTAATAGGAAAGCGTAATGTGAAAAAATGCGAGAAACGTTGTATATGATAAACAACGTAGTGATTTCCTAATTCACAACAACTTAATGTATATACATGCTCAAACTGGAGCAGGATACAAACTTATAAAAGTACACGACGTAACCGAAGGGTGTTGCAAACAGTAACCCCGAAGTCGAATGTAATAAATTTTCCTTCTCTTTAACGCAGTAGAGATGAACATATTAAATGTTTGTAGCGTTAATCACCAAATGTAAGCTCAATGAGATAAATGGGATTATGGATCTTTGTGTCAGTGAACATGAAATAATGTGTCAATGAATATGGTTACATTATGACCTCTCCGATGTAATTTGTCTCCTGTACATGAGATTCAGTACTGGAGTTTTATATGGAGAGAATATTAAACATTTACAACAATGTTACTATCAATAACCAAAAAGTCACACAATCGACATCCAGAACAAAGATTTTTCCAGGAAACCAAAACAAATCCTTAAAGGATTTTTAAATTCCCGAAGAGAGGAAAAACATTTAAGGTCTCTCGCCGGCAGGAAAATGAGGTAATTCAAAAATTTTGAATTTGAAATGACCTAACACGAACAAATTTGTCGAGAAGCGGAAGAACAGTAAGAACATTACTAAAGAGCAGTTTGATGCTCTAGTAGACTGTACTGGTAATACAAACTTGGTAGAAAGAAACCATAGAAGACTTCACGACTTACGTGTCATTAGGCTTAAACCTTGGCCGGACCAATAGATTCCCACTCACGCTAGTAAAATTTTAAATTTTCTCATAGGGAAGAAATTAAAATTAGTGCATAAGTCCATCTGAATTATAAGCGTAACACAGTATACAGATGGAACAGCTTGGTGAGAAACAAAACAAATCACATGTATAAAACAAAATTGTGTATCAAAGCATAGCACAGAATCACAATAAACAGTGGGTAATAGAATTACTTACTCACGATAACCAACACGTGATCCCTTTGTTGATCGACACACCCTTCATCACATAAAGAGATCAGCGAAGACGCTCATTAAAATGCAATAAACAGTCGTAGCATTGAAGCCCCGTAACATCCATTTATGCTATTATTATAACATCGTTTACATAGGGTTGAGATGTGGTTACGTACACAAAAACAACAAACACGTAAACATGAGAGGCAGAATAAAACCTCCGTAAGATCTCTCTTGAAGACAGGATATCAAAATCACATAATAATACTTGAAATAACAAGAGATTACCTTCTTGGTAGGCCCAAGAATTGAATGGATGAAGGTGAGACAATCAAAGTCCGAACAAAACATACAACAACAACATGAAACATTGACGGACTGCTTATAAAGACTCGGATTTCCCCGGCGGAGAAAAACCGAACCTCCCGCGTCAAACGAGGGTAGTTCTCACAATCCTGGTAATTTATCCACAATTCAATGGATAAAATCATGAAACAACGAAACAAAAACTTGTTCGTTTAAAGTACTCACAATAGGCTCCATACTGACCGAACAAAAACGGAATGTTGGAGGCTAATAAAAGCCTACCTCAAACACACCGGGTCGTAACTCAAAGTTTGTGTGAAGACGTAATATTGAATATACACTGGCCTAATGCAGGACTGTGTTATTTGTTAAACATGAGATTTCATAAAGACTTTTAGAAGAACATCGTCAGACGATCATTTCAAGAGAATTTAAAATCTCCGCCCCAAGTATTTAGCGACATACGTCCAAAGACACTAAACACGTGGCCGACTCAAACGAATCCAACATTCGCCCCACAAATAGATCGGGCACGAATTAAATAAACTATGTCCACGTTGTTTATAGCTTTCTTCTTTTTGGAAGAGATATGTGGTGCCGATAGACAGGCGAAATAACCTGTGGTAAAGAATTCTTTTGTCTGAAGGAGACAATGGAATGGCCAGGCAAGATCGACCTGGTCTTTGTTGAGCGTAACAAAGGAACGGGTTTTGGATCAACCTAGACAATGAAACTCCGGACCGGGTCAAACTGTCTAGCAACCTAGAATTATCTTCGTGTATGATAGTATGGAATACATACCGACGTGGGAGAAACTGGGTCTTGACCAGCTCGGTCAAGATCCTAACAACACTTCACACATTGACCAAAGAAATTTCTAAGACCCGTCTGTCGATCTCCGAAAATAGACGGGTCCTCACAAGCATATAAAAGCAAAGCACGACGGCCCTGGGCATAAATCTTCCAAGCCGTCGGAACCCATAATACATATTCCGCGCACGTGGACGCACAATAACACAAATCTTTACATGAAAAGCAAGCCGTGTGAGCGTCCAAAAGGGAACAAATTTTTCCCGCACGTACGACACGGAATACAAGACGGAACTTCCGACATAATAATACAGTAAGTAAGTTCCGAATAAATAACAAACTCAACACTTGATAAAGGATATACCAGCGAGACAACAACAACCAATGTTGTAAAATTGACTCTGAATACTTCCCTAGATGTGCACTGCTCGAGCAAACAGGAGAAAGAGGAAGAGAATGGGCTGTGCATTGTCTTTTATAGTAACCACGTTGGGAAGAGTGAGAGCTCTCCTAGGGGCGGATAACTCTATCTCCTAGGGGAGATAATTTTTAGTTTTAACTTCCGTTTTCTACGTTTGATTGTGCATTTAAATGGAGTTTAAAGGCAATAATTGAAGCAGGTTTACGATTTAGGCAACGAATACTAAGGCTACGTCCGAGAATTCACAGTATTCTCGGGTCTGAATGTGAGGTGCCCAAGGAAGCTTTCCTGTAGAGTCATATGGTGCTCTTTACTCGCCATACGTGGTCAATTTTTCCTACCTCTTGCATATCGCTCCAATTTATTACCTGTATATGATAGGATTCTGCGATAGACTGTTAGTCCCCGAGGCCCACCCTCTGTACATGTTTCTCGATAAATATATGTATGTTTATTGTTTTGGTGGGAAATTTAAGCCGTATGACGTCGGGCATCACAGGTTAGTTTTTCTTGGTATTCTTGCATTTACCAGGTTTACCCTATGTTGAGATGTTTACTCCATCAGACGTCATCGATGCTCATCCATTAACATCAGATGAGTTATTGGTTTGAGCTGATCTGTCATATCAGCTTCCGAGCTAACGTATCTAATTCCGCTTAAGCCGGTGATAGGGGCCGTGTGGATACTTCATAGTCTCCACATTAAACTGCAATAAAAGCGTGGCTGGGATAATAAGGCTACGTCTGAGAATCCACCGTATTCTCAGGTCTGAATGTGAGGTGACGAGGGAAGCTTTCCTGTAGAGTCATATTGTTGCTCTTTAGTCGCCAGACGTCGTCAATTTTTCCCACCTCTTGCATATCGCTTCAACATGAACTTTGTGTTTACAATTAAATTAGCGTCGTGTGATGTAAGCGATGCTAGATTTCTGGATAAATTTATCCTCTGTCACGCAGATGAATGAATGCAAAAATCAACACGTGATTAAAAGAGAGATAATACGCTATCAGGTTTTATAGGTCTGTTCAACATTTGAGCTGTCATTCGCGTATATCGCACAGTCACAGCGCTAAGCTGGTGAGAATTGTATTGGTAAAATCAAGGCCTTCGTCTGTCAGAGCAGACATATGTTAGAAAGAAAGTGTGTTTTTATACTGAACAAATTGGCACTTTCGCAAACAAGCGAAATTGGGCAAAGATAAAAAGTACTCCGACAACTGACCGATCACTTGTCGATTGTTCCAAATTCAATTAAACTAACAATACATTTCTGTCAACTCTGTCTGTGCGATAGATTTACCGAGTAAGGGTAGGAATACACCAGAGCCGTTGCGTCGGCGCAGGCGGCAACGCTCGCGACAACGCATTTGTCCGTGCATTCACCATATGCGTCTTTTGGCTGCGATGGAGGCTGCATATATGCCTATACCTAATTTAAATAACTTAACGTATGGTAATTCAGCACCAAGTAGGCGCCAAAGTGTGCATAATAATGTCCTTGACCGTCCAAAGGCAATGCGTAGGCCTGTGCAGCGTGTCAAAAAATGGAAAATTCCCAATTCCAACGGCAACGCAAAGCTATAACGCAACCGATACTCAACGCAATGCGAATAGTGTGTTCACCACTTCTTTTTGCAACTTGTTCAATTTGTTGCGACAACGCATATGCGAATCGCATTGCGATGACGGCTCTGGTGTATTCCTACCCTTACTCAGACCGCCTTACTGAGAGAATCTTCTCTCACTGGAGCAAAATGTGTTAGATCCGACTGATTCTTCGTGCAAGGAGACCATGGTTCAATCTAATCAATTTAGCCGTCCGACTGGACGAGTTCTCACAAAGTGAGCTATAGCTTCTGTTGTTCGAACACATCGTTTGCCTCACGCACTGTATATACTAAATGTGTTTTGCTGGCATTAAATATCGCCTTGTATTGAACTCGTGTTCATATATTGGAACTCTGCCTCAGCACTGCTTGCTGGTTTCCGTATTATCGCACTTGTTTTATTCAGTCGATGGTGCGATGGTACGATGGTGCGATGGTGCGATATATTCCAGGACTATGGCGATAATATAATGGCAACAGTATGATAGCGATGGTTCGCTGTGGATGGAGGGCACCATAGCGATTTGCGACCTCAGTAGTATATAAAGGCGATTTAAAGTCCCCTCCTCCCCGGATGTAAAAATGACGTCACAACTTCCTATGGTGGCGCCATCTGTACACCTTGGATGCAAGGGAAGAAACGAGGCGGTGGGGAGGTCACGGGGAGGTCACAGAGGTCAAGTGCACTATAGTTCCGGCAACCTTTGACCTCGAATTTTTCCGCGGTGATGCGGTCTGGTGGTAATGCGGTTGCGGGAGAAAGCTTCCGCGGACAGAGAGTAGTCCCATGGGTTGAGGAGACAACTCGAATGTTTGGCCGCCATCTTGAATTTTTGCCTCGTCTCATGTCACGGTAAATTGAGCAACATTACCCTCAAAAAACCCTCACATTACCCTCAAAAAACCCTCTAAGACATATAATAATAATAAAGATACCCTATAGGTGTTGTACGATCTTATTATGACGAGTCTAGGATCAGTGCGACCCCAGGGTCGAGCATTTATTCTCGATATGTCTCCGCAAAAAATAAACAAACAAAATGGCGGCGCTTGCTATGGGGATTCCCTTTTGACATCACGACATCGATCGCGCTGCCCTCTGGAGGCAGGGAAGACAACTTCTGACTGGGCGAACCCTCTGTAGGACAAATGCCGGGTCATCTCCCCTGATTCGAACATTTGCGTCTTTACGGGGAATGCCTGTATGATGTATAGGGGTGGTCATTTTGGTCTTGTGGATTTTACTATGGGTTGTGGTTCGTGAAGGGGCATCTGATGGGCTGGGTGTGGGGTTGAAATATCGGCATTCTGCGCATGCGCGGTGGCCCATGGGTATGGAAATAGACATTTTGGAGCTAGGGGAGTTACTAGTGGTCCGATGGGGTCGAGTGAGGTATCAAAGTGAAGCATTCGTGAAGGGGCATCTGATGGGCTGGGTGTGGGGTTGAAATAGCGGCATTCTGCGCATGCGCGGTGGCCCAAGTGTATGAAAATAGACGTTTTGGAGCTAGGGGAGCCACTAATGGTCCAATGGGCTCGAGTGAGGTATCAAAGTGAAGCATTCGTGAAGGGGCATCTCATGGGCTGGGTGTGGGGTTGAAATAGCGGCATTCTGCGCATGCGCGGTGGCCCAAGGGTATGAAAATAGACGTTTTGGAGCTAGGGGAGCCACTAATGGTCCAATGGGGTCATATGAGGTATCAAAGTGAAGCATTCGTGAAGGGGCATCAGATGGGCTGGGTGTGGGGTTGAAATATCGGCATTCTGCGCATGCGCGGTGGCCCAAGGGTATGAAAATAGACGTGTTGGGATCTAGGGGAGCCCCTAATGATCCAATGGAGTTGTATGAGGTATCCATGTGAAACTTAGGTGAAGGGGCATCCAGTCATGGGTGGGTGCATGTAAAAATTTTCCTGAAAAACCCCCCCGGAACACGGACTTTATCGAAAAATCCGGGAAAATACCTATATGGGGTATGGGGGGTATATAGGTCGCCGGGCTTAACGGGGCTTGCCTATCAATAGAGTTATCTCCCCTAGTTCCAGGGTGGGTGTATGTAAAATTTTTCCTGAAAAAATACGGAACACGGCCTTTATTCTAAATTACGTGAAAATTCCTATATGGGGAATGGGGGGTATAGGACCATCCTGGGAAACCTACTTCTCGACATTTACGGTATAGGTTGTGGGGTCTCGTTTTCTTAGTCTCCTCAAAACAAACATGATAGGAAGTGTCCCGGAGCGAATCGGTGAAATTTTTGAAAAAGTACGATATAGCCCCATATAGTCCCATACTGAGGGTATAGGACCAATGTTTGTCCCCCTGGGAAACCTACTTCTAGACATTTGCGGTATAGGTTGTGGGGTCTCGTTTTCTTAGTCTCGTCAAGACAAACATGATAGGAAGTGTCCCGGAGCGAATCGGTGAAATTTTTGAAAAAGTACCATACAGCCCATATAGACCCATATAGTCCCATACTTGGGGTATAGGATCAATGTTTGTCCCCCTGAGAAACCTACTTCTATACATTTGCGGTAGGGTTGTTTGGATTTGTTTTTCACGTCTCGTCATTTAGAACACGATAGGAAGTGTCCCGGAGCAAAACGGTTAAATTTTTGAAAAAAGTCACCGAGGCCTGGGTAGGCCCATAGGCCTATACTGCATGGCTATGGGTGTATAGGGTCATACGGGGTGGACATGTTGGAGTCTAGGTGAGTCCCTAATGGTCCAATGGGGTCGAGTAAGGTCTTATTTTGAAGCTCTCGTGGAGGAGCACTTGACTACACTAATGGTTCGTCCGGGTTCAATAGTCTGCGCATGCGCAGACTGGCCCGTAGTATAGAAAGCAGGCATTTTGAGGGGTATGTGGGTGTGTGTTTGGGTTAGAGATGGGCTATTCACGGTTCGAATGGGTCGTGTGATGTATCCATGTGAAGCCTATGTGAGGGAGCCTCTGATGGCGTGGGTGTGGGGTTGAAATATCGTCATTCTGCGCATGCGCAGCCTGGCCGTAGTATGGAAATAGACGTTTCTGGGGTCTAGCCGAGCCCCTCATGGGCCTATTGGGTCGAGTGAGGTATCCATGTGAAGGCTAGATGTGGGGGCTAGACTAATTATATATTCTGTATTATACAATCGGATAGCGGTTGTCGTGAATAACAACAAGTTCAGCAATTTTTATATAGTTTATTATCCCCAATGTTACATCATACCCAGGCTGGGGGAGCTGCCCTGGGTGTGTTCAGTATGTTCACAGCAAAACAAATTGAAATATCAAACACCATGTTTTATTATTTAACGCACCGTCACATTAGGTACAAGTGTTTACTGAGCTCAAGTCAACGATCAGCATGCAGACATAGAGAGTATGTGCGGCATCTTATGGTATTCATCAGTGCGCGGGTGACGCATTCAACCGATGGCGGTGGTCGGTCAGCTTGGTAAGGAAAAACGTGACATTGGTTACCCTCTCTACCACCCATTGTATGTTGGGGCGTTGACGATGTGCCCATCTCAAGGGTTCCACGGTGTCCAGTACCTCCAGCATCGTCTCTAGTGACCTCC
>JAVTVY010050877.1:0-27086 GCA_036873755.1 Hanleya hanleyi
TTACCTGAAACTTCTAAAGCTGAATCAGTTCCTAATGGATGATTGGAAGTTCACATTGAGTGTTGGTCACTGTTTCCACAACAGAAATGTCATGTTAGTTACTGACCGCTTAGAAATCACATAAAAGACCTTGAAGGGTACACCTGGCAGACAGAACCACACTGAGCTTTGGCTGGACACATGGATACAAGACTTTTGCTGTACATTTATGCTATACTAAGATGTCCGCTGATTGTTGGATGTTACATATTACATGTATCAAATATGGACTAAGCCATTATGAGTCAAGGATTGATGACCACCTAACTATTCAAACCTTCAGTTCATGTACAGATTATGATGATCAATGCATATCGACGATTACTGAATGATCTAACATCCTTTATAAAAGTGCTACCGTCAACCTTCATCTACAATAAATTTGTTGCCGCTTTCTACTGATGAATGAACGTCTTGGATCTGATTATTGACAATTGACGATTGCTGATGTAACATCAGTAATTAATTAGTGATCCCCAGTGATGTGTTGTGAGCAGCTAGACCTCCCCCCACTACTCGAGACTCACACACACGCTGGGTGATAGATGTATAAAATGTGTTGCTTTCTTATATCTCTTCAACATAAGCGAAGCATTTCTTGGGAATACGTTTCAATATTGCTGTGCACATGGAAGCTCCAGCTTGTATCTCTGGTACGGTATATTTTGAGTTCCTGAATGGATGCAAGCACAAAGGCCTTACTGACTATTTCCTCACATGGAATTTGTTGCGGTCGTCGTGATCACAGGCAAGACTCTGACAAATAATTCGTTATTTGTTAACGCCTCTGAACTACAGGATAAGACCTGGTACATACGACCCAGTTTTCCCTGACAGTGACAAGTTTTAACCGAAATTCGTGGAAGACTACTGTTACGGCCATTCGCTATATCCGGCTCTGGTACGGTCACCGTCTATAATACAAGCTAATGGCCACTATAGACCTCCATAAATTTAATCTCACTTGTCAACGAAATCTGGGTCTGGTGTACCCGGCCTAAAACTGAACTAATACATTTGAAATAACTAGACGAAAACAACATAACATGATATATGTAGCTTCGTAGGTTTCCTATTTCTTTTTATTTCAAGGGGTTGATATATGTCCAACTACCTTTTTTCATAGAATCACAGGTGATCTGATTACTAAATATCACACACCAAAATGTTCCTCAAACATTGCTGAATGTGAATATGACACCCCTTTAAACAATGTGGGAAATGCGAAAAGTGTTGACAAAAAAAATCCGTATTGCTCTAACATGGGACATTGTGTAGACCCAATTTCAAAGACAAACAATAGAATACAACATCAGTTATGGAAAGAACGAGTTAGTGCGTCCATTTGTGCATGAAAAGACTTACCTTTCTGTACAAAACTGGAGCTACAGACACGAAAAGTCTCTCTGTCTGGGGGCCGTCATTTTTGTTTCGACTTTGCGCAACGGTTGCGCAACTATTCATACTTTTTGGCCTGGTTTGACTCTAGCGATTCTGCACTTTTACAGTCCATTACTTTTCTGCGAATAACTTAACATAATAATTCACCATTTATTATGTGGAAAATCATTCCAAACTAGTTTCATACAACAGGCCTAGCGTCTGGTCCCGTATACACCGTTATAGGCTAGCTTTACAAGTTGTTGCCTGGCGACTTATCTAAACCTGTGAAGTGTAGAGGTGATTGTTTGACTAGCCTGTGCAGTCGGTGAGTTGCCGTAACGGTGGGACACTGGAAGTAATTCCTTAGCAAAAGAATTCGAAGACGTTAAACAGATAGCTTTATATGTAACTGATCGTTCTCGTAAGGGGGGTTAGAATTGGCGATAAAATTTGCTCGGTCGAGGGCTCCACAATACACTCCCGCCATGCGGCGTATGGGAACAATTAAAGGGAGATAAGTCATATTATCTCCCCTGATGTGCTTTCGTTTGATATGTGTTATTTTCTTCATTACTTCGGCTTTCATTGAACAAATTTGTTATTTCAGGAGAATGTACAAGAAATAAATGAAAGATTTCTGTGAAGTGCACAGAACATACAGCGAATAACAGAAAATTACGAAGAAATAAAATTCAGCATTTAAGGTGTAAAAAAGCCTTACAGAATTTCTGTGTTAATTGACGACAACCGATCAAGGGCATTAAAATATGATGGTATGATCCCATTTCAACATCAATATCAATTTCATACATATAATTATTAATGATGCTGTAAATAACCACATAGTGCCTCGGCATAATACAAAAAGTACCTTATGTACGTTGCAACCCTCATAAATAAGGAATTAACCTCGGCAAAACACTTGGAGAGGAAGAATTAATAAAACAGATTTTTCCTCAGTCTTTTTTTTCTCGTCAGCCATTTCCCCGAGATTAAAGTGTCTTCCAGACAAAGCAAAGTCTCAATAATGTATGTTGTCCCCAAATCATGAGCAAGACAAAAATGTTGAAATGTTGAAGGCTGGCCTATTTCTTTGTTGTCAGGGATTCAAGTGCCTTGGGGAAAAAAATTCAGCGGAATTCGGCGCTAAGATCGGCATTTGCCATTTGCTGAATTTATTTGCGAGGGATGCATTCCAGGTTTCTCAATTAACCTATCTGTTTTACACACGGGGATTTCAGTATAGATCTTGAAGTTGTAACTTTACTATATTGTTTACAATATTTTGTACTAATTGGTCTGTGTGACAACACCATTTTGGAGAGTAAAGGGTTCAAGATGCATGACTACAGTTTGTTTGTCAAGTCAACAATATATTCTTCCTCTCTACTGCTCCGATTTCACCCACGGTATGATGCATCAAGTGTTTTATGAATCTGCCATATTATAGGTACCATAGACTTAACCAGTATACATAGGTCAATTAAAAGTAGAACAGACCCTACTGAATTAAATCATGATACAATATTACAAGAAAAGGCAACCCTTTCAGGTAAATTATAACACTATTCGTTTTAAACCTTTGCCTGTTAGGGTCGATATTTAATAAAGAAGCTGGGCCAAATTAAGTGTAATATTTGTGTCTGTTTCTCTCATTCCAGATTGCCATACCTGTACCATTATCTACCAGTATTTCAGTTGACACATAATCGCAGTGTTTGAAAGGTCAGTGGTAGAAGCTGATCACAGATTTGATAAAATATCCGTGATATTTGGTATTGTGTAAATCTTACCTCTAAGCCTCTACATGTTCTACATGTAGCTTAACCCTAACTGGCCTGGGCTTTTTGGGACCTGTCCTGGCCTGGGGGGCGAAATGGCCCCCCTAATTATTTTTCTTATCCGTTGAGCTAGGGGGCTGAAACTTACCACACTATACACTTGGGTCAAGATCTACCAGAAAATGTAAAAAAATCCAAGATGGCCGCTTTGATGACGTCACAGTGACGTCATTCCCGACAAGTCCAGTCATTAGGCGAATTTCCACTCCCTACCTTGATGGATTTGGTTGATCTAAATTTGGTGTTTACTATTTTCTGAGAAGTATATGTTTGATCAATGTCACCTGACATTAAATTGAACGGCAATCATCAGTGGTAGGGCCAAGGTGTAGGGAATAGTTTCGTTGAAGGGCTGGCCATGTCTGGAGTACATGAGATACAGATCAACAGATACTTGAAATCACAGCACATTTATGGCTTCAGGGATCCTTTATTTTTTTCATTTTAGTAGATTATTGGAAATCCTCCGTTAAATCACGTGTGGGCTGCCCAAAGAGATAATCGATGCCTGTGAGTCTTCAGGTAAAGTCTTGAAACACGCCCTTCCCAGCACATTCACCTTACTGAAACCAAATATACCTGAAACATGTATTCCCCGGGTTAGTACCATTAAAGAACAGTTAAAACGGAAGCAAATATTGCCCATCCTGAGAACATTGTTACAATTTGCCTTGGAAGACGATGTGTGACTTCACTGCCAATCCACACCCTGTCCTAAAAAGGTGAATAAGCTAATATATAGTGAATAAGCTCTTTGATGAAAAGTGCACGTTACCCAGAGGTAGTGAAAGGAATGTGGGTGAGTGGGATACATTTATGCAGGGAATCTTTGTAATCTCCCCTGACGAAGAACCTCGGTCAGAAACAGAGCTGGCAAACATCAACCTGCACACAAAGTTGCTACATTGCAAATACAGAATGCAAAGTTGCAAGAGAGATGTAGGGTACTTAACGAGAATAAGAAATCAACCAATGAGGACAAACCCCTTGCATTAGACGAGTTATACCAATTGAACCAGGAGCTCGATAATGCCATAGAAGAATTAGACACTGAGAAATCCGAAACATCCAGGCTCCTGGAAAGGCTTCTTGCATTGGAACGAAAATATACAGGATGTAAGTCTGAATTACACAGCTCAGCTGCAGCTTTAAAGCACTGGGATGTAGGAAATTTTGAGAGGAGGGAGAGGAGAAAAATGGAAACAATAGAGATTTAAATGTAGAGATGATGAATCTGGCAAATGATGACATGTTTAAGCAGAACTCGCCTAGAGAAAAACAGGCTCCAAAAGAAGGCAAGCTACAACCAGAAGAAGACAGACCAGTGTCGTTTAGATGTGCACAGACAATAAGTTGATGTAGCTGTAGTAATTTGAAATAAGCTGACCCAGAGCCAACATGGAAACAACAATTTATTAAGGGAAGTATAAGACAGTTATCCATTTTGAAAATTGAAAATTTAATGATAATATCCGGGCAACCTTTAGGCGCCTTCACGGTTTAGGACTGGGAATACGAAACCTAGCATTCTGTATTCGCATTGTGGCAGGTGAATTGTTTGCAACAAAGGTCGGTCCCCTATCCAGCAATCACACTATCCAGAGATTTATTATGGAGGCCAATATTCTGGGTAAAATATATGTTGGAAAGATACTCCTGCAGAACAACAAAGCGTACCTGAGATATAACACATATCACGAATCGTTAGATTCTTGGTATGTGCTTTAGAATAGGTTAACCGGAAGACTATACTGTGAAGTCATGTGGCTCAGTCAGTATGTCGGCACCTCTTCCCACTTCCCTTATATGTGTTGTAATTCAAGCAACTCTATAAGCAAAGAAACATCCCACGAATGATATCTCTTGTATGTAGTAGAGCTAAAAAATGCTTTATGGCTTCCGACATTAATATATCTCCGATCAGTCCTCTTGAACAGATACTTTTAACGAACGTAGACGGTGACTAAGGTCCTGATGAGGGATTGTAGTATAGATAGTTGAGAAATCCCATGTGGATACATGTCTGTACGGTATGTGACATTTAGCATCAACTTATTCCGTAAGACATTTGGAGTTTTTTCAATATCCACATACATTCAACGCCAGAGTTTTTATCTCGCCTTACGAAGTAAAGGGGAGATATTGTGAGGGGGGGAAAAGGATGTCGTCGTCGGTGTCGGTGTCCCCTGTGTGGAAATGGATTTTTTTTGGTTTAGCAATTCAAAAAAATCTAGAAAAATTTGAATTTTTTTTTAAATAAAAATAATATGGGGGTGGGTATATCCCTAGAGTGCTCCAATGTTAAAATCCCTATGATAAACTTTTGCATTTAGCTGAAGTGCACATGTGCATCTGTACTTTGAAAGTTTGTTGCAGTTGTCAGCTGTCATTGGATGATTATGAAACTTGGTACACATGTTTGTTATGAGTAGAGGATGTACCTGTGCTATTTTTGAAAAGAATTATTAATTTTTCTCCAAATCATGGCAAATGATAGAGTTTTCTGTTTATGTGAATTGTACATGTAGGCCTCTATATGTATACATGTACATGTACATGGTAAGTTTGCTGCAGTTGTCAGCTCTCATTGGATGATTAAAAAACTTGGTACACATGATTCCTATGATTAGAGAATGTACCTGTGGTATTTTTGACATGAAATATAAATTTTTCTCCAAATTATGGCAAATGATAAAGTTTTGCGTTTAGCTGAAGTGCACATGTACATCTGTATACCAGTTTGCTGCAGTTGTCAGCTGTCATTGAATGATTATGAAACTTGGTACACATGTGTCTTATGATTAGAGGATGTACCTGTGCTATTTAGGAGATGAAATATTAATTTTTGTTCAAATTTTGAGGGTTTTGTCTAAGTAATCTGCCAATAATAATGTACATGTATATACATGTACACCTGTACATGGAAAGTTTTCTGAAGCTGTCAGCTTTCATTGGATGAGTTTGACACTTGCTACCCAAGTTCAATGTGATTCGAGGATGTGCATGTGCTATTTAAGAAATATGACATTAAATATGAATTTTTGTCCTAATCATTGCAGTTTAGACTTTGTACCTTTCCATTGATAAGGTTTTTGTTGGGCAAAAATTTACATGTAGATCTGTACATGGAAAGTTTGTTGAACCTTTCGTGGGATGATTATAAAACTTGGTGGACATGTTTCATGTTTTCCTAGGTCACAGCTCTCCCGCAGTAATCCCACACAGGACTGACCTATCCAGCAGTATTCCCAAATGGCACTGGCCTATCCAGCAGTAATGCCACACGGGACTGACCTATCCAGCAGTAATCCCATACGGAACTCAACTATCCAGCAGTAATCCCAGACCGGACTGGTCTATCCAGCAGTAATCCCATTTGGGACTGGCCTATCCAGCAGTAATCTCACACAGGACTGACCTATCCAGCAGTAATCCCAAATGGCACTGGCCTATCCAGCAGTAATGCCACACGGGACTGGCCTATCCAGCAGTAATCCCACATGGGACTGGCCTATGCAGCAGTAATCTCACACGGGACTGACCTATCCAGAAGTAATGACACTGGACTGCAATATGCAGCAGTAATCCCACATGGCACTGACCTATCCAGCCATAATCCTACATGGGACTGACCTATCCCGCTGTAATCCCACACAGGTTTAGCCTATCCAGCAGTAATCCCACATGGGACTGGCCTCCCCAGCCGTAATCCCACACAGGATTGCCGTATGCAGCAGTAATCCCACACTGGACTACCTATGCAGCAGTAATCCCACAGGGGACTGACCTATCCATCAGTAATAACACACGGGACTGGTCCACCCAGCAGTAATCCTACACAGGACTGGCCTATCCAGCAGTAATCTCACATGGGACTGACCTATCCAGCAGTAATCTCACACTGGACTGCCCTATGTACATGTACCTGTAATCCGACAGCACTGACCTATCCATCCTACATGGGATTAACTTTTGCCAGTAATCCCACATGGGACTGATGTTATTGTCTGTATCAGATAATCTATTCCAGACATTATTGTCTGTACCACATCACCTATTCCAGACCTTATTGTTTGCTCTACATGTATGCTTTCATGGTACTCATATGAACAGTCACAATCAAAGCGTGACTGAGGTACATCATTTTTAGATGACGACTCTATAACGAATATTATGGATTAAGAATACTGATCAGCAATACGGATTTGATATTTTGGGACATCATGATATCTTGCCGGCATCATTGAAAACTGTTGACCGCTTCTCTCTTGCAGGAAACAAGCCTACGTTTATGTATACTTTTGTCCTTTTGAATTTGGTGCTAATACTATTATATGGAAATGGAATAGGTCTTTGGATTATGGACGCGGATATTCTCTAATGGACGACGGCTGGATTATGAATGACGGACTAGACGCCTGTAATTCAATACTGCTGCGCCTTCGGCGGATGACCCCGCAAGGCGAGATGTTGGGGTTCTCAGAACGCGTGTTAGAAATAGTGGCGCAATACCTTTCCCAACTTGCTTTTACCTCCTGAAGGACCATCGTCAACCCCATTCTGTGGGTCTACAATAACACTGGAGAAAGGCTTACAGGACAAGAAATATACGAACGCGGTCAACTTTTCTCCACTGCAAGACCGAAAGCCACTGAGTTTTAACACATTTGGAAGAAGAAACGTCAGGAACTCAGACAAAACAGAATGGATTATGTATCAGAAAAAGTAAGAAAAGAAAAACAAGGAGAAGGCAGCCGTAACCCAACAAAAACTTATTGACAACGTCACCGAAATAGGCGGGCAGAGTAAAGTCACTGAAGATGTTGATGGTCTGCTAAGTCAGTGCAGTTCATCAGTGGAAGTCAGCAATGCGCTGAAATGTCAACTGCAGTTCTACAAAAACATCATTAAGCCACCTGTACCAAGATCTCTTTGTTTTGTGCCGCAACATGGGAAAATGTTGTCAAACGAGACACGACTTCATAACTGAACGGAAAAAAGCTTTTCTATGTAACTATAAATGCAACACCTCCGTTTTACCATCAACAGCTGAATTCTGTCGCAACCCCATGCGAAAAAGGCCAATGCCTGAGGTTCGTGGAAAAAGAATTCGCCATCGATTCAAAATGAGCCCCAATCGGAATAAATGGTACACCGGACGAGTACTTGGTGAGAGTGACACTTCTGCGAAGCCAACATACGAAGAAGACAAGATGTACGATGTTGAGTATGATGACGAGGAAGGAATTTGTATTATGTTACTGGAGAGGGATTGGTACAGGAAGGATTTGGAATTAAATTAGTCGTAGGTATAATGGATGTTTGCACTGAGGCAATATTCTAACTCTACACTGACGACACTATATTAATTCTTTATTCTTCACCATTTTGATCACAGTCACAAATGACAAACATACTGGCAAGCCTCAGGCAGGAATTTTCTAACAGCAGAGTTTCACGATATACAGTGGAAGATGAAATGCTTAGTTGGCATCAGGCCTCATGGTCTTGTGTTCTTAATGCACAGTCCCGTGGGTAGTATACAAGGCGTAAATTGACGATTTAGCGCGTCAGTGCGCATGCGCAGAACCTTTGGTGACGTGACAATTGGGAGTGTGCGCATGCGTGTGTGTGTGGATGGTGGGTGATGGGTACAAGATGGCGGCATGTGGATGGTGGGTGATGGGTACAAGATGGCGGCATGTGGATGGTGGGTGATGGGTACAAGATGGCGGCCGTGGATGGTGGGTGATGGGTACAAGATGGCGGCATGTGGATGGTGGGTGATGGGTACAAGATGGCGGCATGTGGATGGTGGGTGATGGGTACAAGATGGCGGCATGTGGATGGTGGGTGATGGGTACAAGATGGCGGCATGTGGATGGTGGGTGATGGGTACAAGATGGCGGCCTGTGGATGGTGGGTGATGGGTACAAGATGGCGGCCTGTGGATGGTGGGTGATGGGTACAAGATGGCGGCATGTGGATGGTGGGTGATGGGTACAAGATGGCGGCCTGTGGATGGTGGGTGATGGGTACAAGATGGCGGCATGTGGATGGTGGGTGATGGGTACAAGATGGCGGCATGTGGATGGTGGGTGATGGGTACAAGATGGCGGCATGTGGATGGTGGGTGATGGGTACAAGATGGCGGCATGCGATGGATGGTGGGTGATGGATACAAGATGGCGGCCTGTGGATGGTGGGTGATGGGTACAAGATGGCGGATTGTAGAAAAACGTATAAAAGGAGTCCATTTGTAGGGTAGGGGTGTATTCATTGCAATTTGACTTACCTGACCTGACCTGCCTGCCAGCCTACTTGCCTGCCTGCCTGCTTGCCTATCCGCTTGTATGAGACGAAAAGCATGAGACGTGGAGAAGATTTTCCCTGGGACCCAGCAGCACCTCCGGTTGAAGTCTTGCCTGAAGATGAGCGTGTCAGGGACATTTATCAACGTCACTGGGCTACCATACGCCATTGTTTTCACCGTGACCGTCTATTGGACTTGTATAACTACCGACTGCAGGACCTCACGTATCTGTCTACCTATGCCGAGAACATTTTCAAAGATCAGGTGACAGCGTTCAAGTTGAATATGACATTCGGGTACATTTTACGGCACAAGGCGACGGACCAGCTGCGGTATTATTATCCCAGCAATAATACCTATGTGTTTGATCAGCCGTTCACGGTGACGGATGCGATTTCTCTGGAGCCACTCATCGACCAATTGACTACGTTGGATCCATTGGAATGGGCCCGGTTGCAACGCCCCAATACCCAATGGCTTGTGGAAATGGTGACCAACGTCACATTTTTCGTCACGAAAATGAGAGATCATCCTATCGGTGCTCCTGTACTACTCCCTCCGTGGTTGCTTCATCGACACGGTCTGTATGCATTAACAGGAGGGATAAAGGGGCCCTATAAAGACCGGAAATGTCTGTTTCGGTGTTTGGCCGTGCATGTGGACGAGTGTAACCCCAGGACTTGTGACACAGTGGCCGATGACTATTGGGAACAGTATTTACAGGCGCAAGACATTGACCCGCGGCACTTCCGTGGAGTGCCTTTTAAGAATTTGGATGACGTGGAAACACTGTTCGACATTAATATCTTTGTCTATCGATTACGATGCGAGGACGATACATTTGTGGCTGAATTGGTTCGGCGATCAACAGAACGGTATGCTGCTACGATGAAAGTCAATGTGTTCGACGACAATGGCGTGAGTCATTTTTCGCTCATCTCCAATATGAGCCAGTACGCGCAGTCTTTCAGTTGTGCCCAATGCCATCGTGTGTTTCATCGCTCCACCGACTTACATCGTCACGAGAAAATCTGTGACAACAGTGTCAAGCGAGTATATCCGGGTGGAGTGTATCATAATACGCCTACTATTTTCCAGGAACTGGCCGATGAGGGTGTGATGATACCGGAAGAGGATCGTTATTTTCCCTACCGGGCGTGTTACGATTTCGAGGCCCTGTTGGAGCCCATGGACATGTTTTCAGCAAAAACGCAGTGGACGCAGCGCCATATTCCTCTGAGTGTCAGTATTTCCAGCAACGTACCCGGCTATGACGCTGCTCCGGTGTGTTTCGTGTCCACGGGGGACTCCCATGAGTTGATTACCCGCATGATGGAGTATTTAGAGCAAGTCAGTGCGGTTAGTACGGAATTGTTGGTGGCCAAGTTTCAGGACGTACTGGACCAACTGGACGACCGCATTCCTATACCGGGTGTAGCGTTCAGCGATGATGAAGAGTCCGAGTCCGAGTCCCAGTCCCTGCAGTCGCAGCCTCTGCAGTCGCAGGATGTACCTTTACCGAAACCGTATGCGGAGAAATTAAAGTTACGGTTCCTACAATACCTAGGTCAGTTACCGGTGCTCGGCTTCAATTCGGGACGATACGATCTTAACATGGTGAAAGAATTTCTTTATCCCTACTTGGCCCAGTCGAATACCCTCAAGTCCGTGATCAAGAAGATCAATAATCATATGGCCCTCACTACCACATCACTGCATGTCCTGGATGTACGGAACTACTTAACTCCTAATTGTAGCTATGATCAGTGGGTCAAGGGCTATAACTGTGCACAAACCAAAGGGAGGTTCCCTTACACGTATATATCATCGCTCGACCGTTTGCAGGAAACACAGTTGCCACCCCGGCACGCCTTCTTTGATGATTTGAAGCAAGTGGAATGTCCGGAAGACACGTACCGCGAACTACAGCAGGTATGGAACGATGAACATATGCAGACCTTGCGAGATTTCCTGATATGGTATAATAACCTAGATGTGGTTCCTTTCCTGGGAGCGGCCGAGAAAATGGTGCAACTCTTTCGTCGCCAAATGCACGTCGACATCTTCAAGGAGTGCTTGAGTTTACCGGGTCTAGCGCTTCGCCATCTTTTTCAAGAGTGTGCTACGTACTTCTCGCTGATACAGCAAAAAGATGCAGACATGCATGATTGTCTAAAACAGAACATTGTGGGCGGACCTAGCCTTATTTTTCACCGTTATCACGAGAAGGATGTCACGACTCTGCCCAGTGGGAAACCCTGTGCCAAAATCATTGGATTTGACGCCAATGCCCTCTACCTGTGGGCGCTCGCCCAACCCATGCCCAGCGGGCATTATACGCGTTGGTGGGCAGACGGTCAACATTTCACACCGCAACGTACGCCGTACAAACATCTCGCCGACCAGTGGTTGGACTGGGAAGCCTATCGACGGGGAATTTATATACGACACCAGACCAACGCCACAGAGAAGCGTATAGGAGATCGCCGACTCCCCGTCGATGGGTTTGCCCTTGTACAAGGAACACCGACCGTTTTCCAGTTTTATGGCTGTTACTGGCACGGCCACGAATGCCATTTCAGCGCTGGACGCTTCAACGAGCGACGTGAAAAAACACCGCAAGAATTACGCGAAGAAGTGGTGGCGAACGGAGATTATGTGAAAGAGAGAGGATACCATCTAATTGAAATGTGGGAGTGTGAATTTCACACGATGTGCCAGGCCCTGCCCCATTTACGACGTTTCCTAAAAGAACGTGAGTACCCCTTGAGTCGTCGGCGACTGCTGAGTCTGCCACAGATGTTGGACGCCATTCGTTCGGGGGACCTCTACGGCTTTGTGGAATGCGACCTCCATGTTCCCGACACTCTCAAGCCTCTCTTCGCGCAGTGCCCTCCCATCTTTAAGAACACGCTGGTGGGTCGGGCGGATATTGGGAACACCATGAGGACCTATGCGGAGCAACACGAGTGTTTGCCTCAACCTCGACGGATGTTGATTGGTAGTATGTGGGCCGAGAAAATCTTGCTGGGCACCCCCTTACTGCAGTGGTACATGAACCACGGTTTGGAAATTACTCAAATATATCAAGTGATACAGTACGTACCCGAGGCTTGTTTTGCGGAGAATGCCGACCTCGTCACGTCGGCCCGTCGTCAAGGTGATGAATACCCGAGTCAGGCCATCATCGCTGAATCTTGGAAGCTCACTGGCAATGGTTATTACGGAAAAACAGTTACGAACCAGGATAAGCACGTCAACGTGAACATTTGTACTACTGCCCAAGCCCGCAAAAAGTGAATTCTCCTCTGTTTCGATCCGTGGAGGTCATCGATGACGACACCTATGAAGTCAAGTCACTTCAGCCAAGAAGACTATCCGGTACAACTTACCCCTGCAGATTGGATGTATGGTCTATCAGGTGGCCAAGCTGAGGATGCTGCAGTTTCTCTATGACTTCATGGGTGTCTATTTTAATCCCTCAGACTGGCAACTCATGGAGATGGATACCGACTCGGCCTACATGGCCGTCTCTAATGCGGATTGGGAGTCCCTGGTGAAATCAGAGTTACGGGCCCAGTATGAAGCGGAACGGGACCAGTGGCTACCTCGACGTGACCATTACCAGTACGATAAGCGTACGCCGGGCCTGTTCAAGCTGGAGTGGAGTGGGGATGCTATGATTGCGCTCTCCTCCAAGACGTATTACTGTTACGGAGGAGACGGAGACGAAAATAAGTTTAGTTGTAAAGGCGTCAACCGACGTGACCCTGCCATCGACAAAGCTCTCTACCTGAGCGTGTTGCAAAGCCAGGCCAGTGCGAGTGGCACTAACAGAGGATTCCGGGTCGTCGACCACCAGATGCGCACCTATATCCAGCAACGAGACGCCTTTACTTTCTTTTATCCCAAACGAAAAGTGTTGGCCGACGGTGTGAGCACCACTTACTTGGACTTGTAAAAACAATGTCGAACTATAACTGTTGATACACGAGTTATAAAACTGTAAAAGTCAGGATGGCCGAGTGGTCTAAGGCGCCAGTCCTAAGTGCTGGTCGGCGATTGCCGTACGTGGGTTCGAATCCTACTCCTGACAGAACTTTTTTTGTATATACCACTACTATTCTATGTGTACATACCCCTACTATTTGTACCCTGTATTCTATTTGTACCTATTCAGTAACCCATTCTTGTTGACTTAAATAAAAAGAGAAAGTCAAATCATTTTTTTGTGTTTTTTCATCAATTTATTCAACAACATCAATGAACGTCAGAACAACAACGTCATAACAATATAACGTGATAATAATAAACAAGTGGCCTGCGCGCGCGCAGTACATTTTTAAGTTAACCAGAGAAATGGAGCATGCACATTAAAACGAGAGGCCGTCCAGTCATAGACGAGGACATCACAGTCTTCGGCTTGACAATAATCATCAAACATATGTACAATGGTGGGCATAGAATGTCCTCTACTCCGGTGAGTGAGATAAAACACACAGTACTGTCCGCACACACTACTCAAGGGGCCTTGTAATCTTTGCGTATTCCAACGCCACTCTGTAGTAGAGACGTCCATGAATTTCACCAAATCGGCATGTAGGGGTGCAAGTCCGTAGGAATCAAAGTATTCGCCTTGGCCTAGGGTGTCCACGTACACAGCTATCCAATGTTCACCAGGTCGACTCCTCGTGTCTGTATTCAGGATGTAGGCTGCTGGGGTGGTGGAGTGGGTGGGAAACACATTGCGTGGAAACACACCTCGAAAGGGGATCTTCGGATCTCGCTGGAGTATGCTCATCAGCTGCTCTGTATCCATGACTCTTAGCTGGCGTAGTCACACAGCACGTTTCTTTGCTGATCCACGCTGATGACGTTATCAAACTCGGCGTAGAAAATCACGTTAATGGTGTTGACTAGAGGGGTGGCGAAACGCAGTTCCAACCGTAGGTTTCCTTTCTTGAGCAAAGCCAGTTGATGATCGTGTTCCAAGGTAGGGGTGAGGTCAAAGGCGAACAATGTGTACCCATGGCTAAACTCTTGTCGACTGATGGTATTGCCTTCGTCCTGGTTGTTTTGTCCTGTGGCTGTAAACAGGTTCAGGTAGGTCCGCACATAGTTTTGGTTTTTAAAGTCCGGTTGTAATGGCCGGGCTGGAATTTGATGGCCGGCCACGTGCAGTGCCACAAAGTTGATGTTGAAATGTTGAAAGTTGAACGGATTCTCAGCCCAATTTCCATTGAAAGTGGTGTTGGTCACACACGCCAGGGTAAGACGTTTAGGAAGATCCCCTAGAAATAAATTTTCACGGTTGGCCATCATCGTACCTGTTGGCACAGAGAACACCTTGGTCTGTACGCGTCGGATGGGGTACAGGGCTGGTTTTTTCGATAAGGCTTCCATGTGACTCAGCAACACGCCCTGTTGCAAATCTACCGTACGGACAAATAGGGCTGCATCTTCAATGACGATGTTGTAATGGATATCTCCCGTCCCACCGGCCATTAAGGCGAACACGGGTAAGGAACGGATCAACTTGATCTTGATGGATACACCGTTCATCATGTAGCGGTCTTGCAGGAACAGATCGGCGTGCAGTCGTCCCATCATATCGATGGACTTGCTTTTGGCTGCCATTCTTTGGCGGTCGGTGAACCCACCATTGGCACCGAGCAAGGTGTTCATGTTTCCGGGTGAATCCCTGAAGTACAGCTCAGCTTGTAAGTGTGATTTTCACCGTACGACAACAGCGTCTCCATGTAGGCTCGGTACGGGTACGTATTGGTGGACGTACTGATGAGTTTATCGTTCAGACCTATATCCACCTGTTGGAACAAGGAGTGCAGCCAAAGATTCACCGGGCCTACTACCGCATCGTCCGCTATGTCCGTATTTTCGTTGTCCATTATTTTGGCTTTCACGTACAAGTAGGTGTGAGCTAAATCCAGGTAGGCCGTATCTTTGTTTTCAATGGTAAATTCCACGGGGCCCATTCCCGTCAGGCTAGCCAGGGGTCGATGTTCTACCCAACGTCCTTCGGCTACACTGGTTTGGGTGGGTGGAATAGTCCACAAATCCAAATCACTGTTGGTAGACGGACACGACTCGGAGTGAATGAATGCCATTATGCGAAGATGGCTCTCCTACTACTACTTCTCTTCTTTTTCTTGTTCGTCCTGGTTTGAGTCCTCCTCCTCCTCTGGGGTGTGCGTCGTCGGTGTGTTGTACGTTGAATGAATCTTGGGTGTGTCGGTCTTTGTCTTTTAAGGGCTTTGGCGATCAAGACGCCGCCGGCTTCTTTAGCCCGTCGTTTCAAGGCTTGTCGGGGTGCTGTGCCTCCCATCACATCACCGGCCACGCGCAATCCACTGCGTACCGCTTGTTTTCCCACCGCTTTCAAACCCCGTGTCACCAAGGGTAAAAACGTTTTCACAATGCTGCCCAGTATGTTCCCCAATCCGTGACCTCGTTGCATGCGTGCACCGCTAAACATGGGCAAGCTTCCGCCCGTTTGTTTCTTGTAGTAGTCGGCATAGCTGGGCGTATGGCACTGGTAAGGCACGTACATTATACGAAGTGAGGAGAGCGGGCTTGTCGGAAAGCAAGTGTCAGCACCACTTTTCCTCGTTCGAATGGGATCGGGCGTCCCGTGTCATCTCTTATATCCACCGTGATCGTGTTGATATCGGTATGTCGTACGGGCAGGTACATTATATGGTTGAAACTCTCGGTGGCTTGATCGCCATACGTCTTGCTAATGGGTACCACCCGTAACAGAGGTGTGTTCACATCACCCACAATATGGCTGTCCACTGCGTCCGAGTAGACGTACAGTCCGTACATACCTACTTTCATATCCATCAAATGTGTACCGTTGTCAATGGTGGGACCCGTGTAGACGCGCTCAGGCAGCCTTAACATTTGCTGTAGTGTAGGACTGAGTTTCACAGCCACGTTAGGGCTCAGCATGATAGTGCTCTTGTCGTTGTGTACGTTGACATCGAAGAACACGTTTCTCTTGAAGCGAAAGGCTATCAGGCGTGTTGCACTACCCGCGCTCTCCTTTAGAGCCTTGTACTCCAACAAGGCCATCAGACCCTGTATGAACTTCTGGGGCGTATCGTATTGGCCTTTGGGGAGAATGAGTCTGTAGATTTTATCTTCGTAGGTCACTTCGTACCATACTTCTCGGTCTTGTACGTTGTACCATGAGTAAGGGTATTGAATATCCACCAGTCCACATTCCCATCGTCCCGGTAAATGTAACGGTTGGGGTAATTGAGTGACATACTTGGTTAAGGTGTTGTCAGGAAACACGTCGAGTGAGCTATTACTGGGCAACGTCAGGTAAAACATGACGACGACTGAGTTGTTCTGGCTTCTGCACCGGGTTTTTATAGGAGTTATTAGTAGGGTGCCGTTAGTAGGGTTCCCCCTTAGTAGGGTTCCCAGGCCTTGGGCGCCTTACCTCGGCGTCGTGATCGTCGTGGCTGTGGTGTCGTCGGTATAGAGGTGGCATAGGGGTGAAAAGAACGATCCCGCCGTGAGGGTGTTTTGGGTGGCGTGTGCGGTTGCCATTCACGTTCCCAGGTATGGGGGAGACGTCGAGAGGGAGCTTGCATCCACTTCCAGCGTTCACGATTTCCTACCAATTCTTGAGGGGTGTGTGTGTCTTTTAATCCCTGAGCAAAGGCTTCCCAGCCCGGTGGATTAGAGTGTTTGCGAGAACGGATCATATCGTTGATCAAATCGGTCATATGAGACCCCGGCATCACTTGGTTACGAATCAGGAGTTTTCCTTCAGCGTTCCAACCCATATCGGCATTCTGTTTCACCCGGTCCAACAATAAACGCGCCTTGGTCTTGAAGGCTTTAGGCACACTGGCCAACACTTCCTGTTCCAGCTCAGGTGAGGCAGAGGATGACGGTGGTGGTGGTGGTGGTGGTGGGGATGGGAGTGTAGGCGTTGTGGTGGTAGGTAGTGGTGTACTACTAGTACTACTACTCCCTCTATATTGATCCATAAACGTCTGGTACCGGTTCAGCGTATGATGGTAGAGTTAAATTTTCTCGTGATCGGGGAGTCGACGTTGCAGTATACTATTCATCTCTTCATCCAGAGACTGGAGTTGTTGCACTGTGGCCGGTACGGGATAGGGTGATTGCAAACTCTGTAACAGTCGAGGTTCGACCAGCATCATTTTTTTCGTATGTTCCATGTTAGCGTCCCAAGATGGAGCCTAATAACGGTCCCAGTACAGTAGCGGCTAAGGGAGCGAGGAGTGCGCCGAGAAATCCACCTCGCTGTAACACCTGTTTCTTTTTCTTGACACTACCCGTCTTCTTCACCAACGTTCGGAGACCCGCCTTGTGCCGTTGCAATTTCCCTTTCTGCAGAGGACTGAGTGGAACATTGCCTTTTAACACATTATGGGCCACTTCACACAAACACCGTACCAAGTCGGGATCCGCGCCGCGCACCAGGGCCCGGCCCACCTCCGGTGGCGCGCTGCGTAATACGCGCAAGGCCGGTGCGTGCTTGCGTATCCGTGCAGATATGATGATGAATGACGGCTAGAGTGCGTTGTCTTCTTCTTTTATCTTCTTTACTCTTTTTTCTTTACTCATTTGGGTGTGTACACCGTCTGCACCTCGCCGGGAAAAATGAGGGTACGCAATCGCAGGGTGGAGGGCGTGTCTTGTTTCAAGTCGATGAGTAGATACCCGTGAGCGGGTTGGGTAGCATCTTCAGAAGGCTTCTCGTACAAAGGCCGTGTTTTTAGGGTACATCTGTTGGGCTAGGTGCGTAATTTGGGAAGCGTCTCTGGGGTTTTTGAATAACACCACATACTGAGCATTCAAACTAATGTTCCTGTGCTCTTTGTTCTTACTGAAGAGATTCTGTACGATGTAGATGATGCTCAACCGACGATGATGGCTTCCTTTGGTAAAGAGACGGGTGATTCGACTGTCCGTTTCCGTCATGAGATCGTCCACCACCACCAAGGTGTCTTGGGGTGTATCCTCAGGGGGTAAGCCTTCCACTAAGGTGAGTCCCGGGAGACGTGCCAGTTCCTCGTACGCGGGTTGCCAAGCTCCATAACACCACAGGATGCGAGCTACGGGCGGTGAAATGAGGGCTGACCCGTGTTGGATGAGACGTTGAACGAAGTGTGTTTTCCCGACCCTGTCGGTCCAGCGATGAGACACGTGAAAGGATGCTGCCACCGAGGATCCATAGTTTTTTTTAGTTTTTTATTTGGTGATTTGCGCTCGACGGTTAGAAGCCCACCACCGTTGTCGGGGATCCCACCGGGGATCGTAGTCCAATGGATACCGTTGTCGTGGTAAACGTTGTGATTCACGGGGATCCACTGCAAATATGTTTAGCAGCGTGGTGGTGTTGGTGGTACTAGGTGTTGGTGTTGGTGATGGGGTGGAAGGATCGTCGCTTCTCAGGGATGACGGCGGAGGAGGACGTGCAGTTGGAGTAGTAGTACGGGGCGTGGTCGTCGTCGTGGATAGGTCGATGTAGCGGGCAAAGGGTAACGTGGTGGTGGTGATGGCTGGAGTAGACGGTGTAGACGGCGGTGTGGTAGACGTCTGGGTTGATACGTGGCGAACCCTTGACGTCTTGGCTGGCGTAGGCAGCGTCGTCGTCGTAGTGGTCGAAGTGATGGATGACTGAGATGTGGAACGCAGGGTGTTCAAACAGGATATCAGGGTCGTCAAATCGTAGAACACGCCTGTAAATAACGTACCCACAAGCACTATTACACACACTATAGTACCCACTTGTGCTTTTCGAGTTCGTAATAGTAAGGGTAGACGTGTACTATCCATGGTACAATCCTACACTGAAGGCTGGTGGTGATCGGGGTTAGAATTTATAGACGTTTCATGTCACGGCCGGACACCCAGGAATTAAACGAACGAGGCCATCCTTGCCATTTGACGAGATGATAGGGAATGCCCCGTCGATGTTCCGTTTTCAAAATCTTTTCCACCGTGTAGTAGTCTTTCTGTGTTTTCACTATGGGTTGTAATTCTGCCTCGTAAAACGTGCCTTGCAGTCTCTCTCCTTGTAGATCTTCCAGTTGATAGACGTGTGGCTGTCGAGGGTTATGGCGAACGATGACAAAGTGCTCGTCACTCCAGTTGGGCAAGTAACTTTTCTCAAATTGACCTTTCACTTTACTGATCCGTACCACATCTCCACGTTTGTAACGGGGTGCCGTGAGTGATGGACTGGATGAGTACAGCGTAGCACGCACTTGACGTTCGTTGCGTTCTGTCACATCACGGGGAGCTCGCTGGATACTGCGATGATAGGCGCGATTGTACCCTTGCACCAGTTGAGGTAATACATCGATGTACCGTCGAGTGTTTTGGGCAGTGAAATACTTCTACATTCGGCCTTTGAAGGTACGATTGAAGCGTTCCACCACAGAAGCTTTCGTCTCGTTGTACGTATGAAAGAAAAATACCTTCTGTTTCTTAAGAAAGGCTTGAAAGGATCGGTTGAGAAATTCCGTGCCTTCATCTGTTTGTAAATAAAGAGGTTTGCGCCCCGTCTTGAAAATCTGCTGGAATGCTGCTATTAGATTCTCTCCTGTTTTGGCGCGAATGGGTAGTACCCAGGCATACTTGGATAAAATATCGATACAGGTCAATATGTACCGATGTCCATCATTGTGAGGTGCAAATCGACTCATGTCCACTAAATCCGCCTGCCATTGCGCGTCTATACCTCCGACGATCACTCGGTTACGGCGAAAATGGCGTCTAGCTGCTCGATGTAAACTATAGGTGTCTTGGGTTTTTAACCAGTCTCGAACTTCAGTTCGACTGATGCCTTGAGAATGGGCAGCTCGAGATAGCGCTCCCACAGCGCTATACGCGGCTGGACTGGTAGGGCTGTAATACAAATCGGTTAACACCTTGTTAATCACTGTAGACTCCTTTTTCCCCTTTCGGGACCGCTGCTTCATTACGGGCTTCTTCTTACCCTTCATCGTTCTGTGTCCCCGTCATGTGTGTGGGTCGCTTCATCAGGTGACACTGTCACTCTAGCCTCTATGCATTCTATAGATATAGTACTTTCCCCGGCTGTATCATCATCATCATCATGTTTTTTTTCATAAGGTTCAGCCAGCGCGTCTTCCATAGCACGAACCCACGCTAATTGGTCGGGTGATCGGTCGTCCGGTGTAAATAACTGGTCCACAATAGGCACTATTTTCTCCAAGGCTGACCACACAGAGGGGCTTAGGAGGATACTTCGCGTATGCTCTTGGTAGCGGCCCAGACGTATGAAGAGGGGAGGTACGGAATATACGTAGATGGCATTGTCCAGGTGGATGAGGTCTCCGTCCAACTCACCGCTCAACACCCGTTTAAATTTAGTCCAGCCATCACGCTGTAGCGTCACCGTATTCGATAGCATCTCCTCGGGCGCCCAGTAAATAGCTTCATCGTCTTTCACCAGGGTGACTTTATCTTGATAGACGTATAACCCCACACTGGGTGTAAGAGGCAGGATGGCTCGTAGGTAGGTTGACATGCTTGCTGTAAATGTCGAACGGTGAATGACACACACTCTGTCTCATCCCCTGTATTTATAGGGTCAGGTACTATTCTGTGAGAGGCGGCGGCTCCTGTGGAGAGAGTACTTTATCGACCATGGGCACTACTTGTTGCAAAGCCGTCCATAGATCGGGGTCCAGAGTAAATCCCCCTCGCTTGAGACATAGAAGTCGAGCAAAATAAGGTCCGCGGAAAATGTACACGTCGTCACACAGGTGAATACTATCCCCGTCGAGATCGCCGCATAACACACGTTTCAAGGTAATCCAGCCTTCCGGGGATAAAGAGACACGGGCAGGTTCAGATGTACACCAACAGCGGCTATCGTCATCGATCAGCTCCACGCGTTGGGGATATAATAATAGCGTACAATCCGGGGTAAGCGTACGCGTAGCTAGAGAATTGGCTTCAGGGTAGAGTACGTCATGGACCTCGGTGATAATAGCTTTCAGCGCTTGCCATAATGCCGGCCGAAGTAGGATAGCGGCACCCCCACACTGTTCTAGCCGGGGGAAAAAAGAATTATCTCTACCACTCCGCAGGTAGACACCGAGTCCCACATGCATAAAATCCACTTCGGGCTCTTTTCCCTGTAACAACCGTGTTAACAGAGTCCAGCCTGGTAAACTTAAACATAATTTCACTTCTCTAGGATGTTCTTTGATGAGCTGCAATTCATGATCATACACAATGAGAATCACATCAGACGTGAGTTGAAAGAAAGCGAGCTCCTTTCCGGGCGCTGCCATAATGATGAATGACAAAAATACCGGGCCAGGCAAAATTTATATATACCGATTCTTGCTAATTTCATGGTAATAAAAAAATTGTAAATAAAAAAATTCGTACCTTGTTGTAGAAAATAATTAAATTGACAATGCAATTTTTGTAGGCGGACCAAGAGTGCATAAATTGATATTCTTGAGTAATTAACATGATAAAATAAAATAATGTCATTGCTGGAATATAATATCAAGTCATCATAATTACCAGAACAATCAATAGTGCTCTGAAATAGCCAAACCCTATACTTGCAAAGCCATACTATATATGTAATAAATGCTATACGTACGTGAAGGTATTTTTTAAATGCTAAACTGTGTGCCCCTAGTGCGCTTACTACTGGCGAGAGGGTTCCCGATTCTCCAGCGAACTCAGGGTCCCCTTTTGAGACAGCTTATAAATTTAAGGAAACGTTAATTCAATGAAACAATTAATCAAATAGGTAGCCAATATCCTTTTCATGATTCTACCTCAATAAAACAATGTAATTCATACGACAAACACATTTAATAAATTACGAAATAGCATGAATTGCAAAAATATGCATTTTTTCTGCTTTCTGTAAAAACAGAGTTGCGTCCCATTTTTCTGCCACAAAATTCAATCGGGAACTGCGCACATTGTGTTTCTTACCGTGAAACGAAGGGTATGTTTTTATAATTTTCTAGAGTTCTCTTTCGATAAACCCACTGGAATTTTCACCGAGCTAGTATAAGGTTGTAAGTCATAATGTTGACGTATTTTTAGCCAGGAAAATCAATTTATTTTCAATGTAGCGGGTTTTCCAGACTTCCGGACTTTTACATTACGCGTGTAAAATTCGCTAAAATTCATAAAATAACGGCGTAGTCGAGCGCTAGGCTGCTAAAATTTTAAATACTATACCATAACTTGCCTGAGTTCAATTGGAAATAAAATATATACGGGCACTGGCATTTATTGTCAAATCACAGCCTTTTATAATTGAGAAAGAAACACACGCCGATTTTCTTAGCGTACCTCAGCTTTAACGATTTCACCCACGTCCGCGCTTTGTCTATATATATAGCGGTCTGCTGGAATTAGATTATTCGAAAACTTTTTCAATGCCAGAACAGAGAGAGAAAAATATGAAGGAAGCAGCGAAGATGTCCACCACCGAGAAAAATATGAAGGAAGCAGCGAAGGGGAAGCCGGAGTTATCAAGGAGAAAAAAGCGGGCCATGATGCGCGAAATCAGGCAGTTCTGGCACAGAGAATTTACGGGGTGGCAGGAGATGCTGACACACGGTGTGGTAGGAAGACAGATCACCACCGCCGACAATGTTCGGGAGTTGTTGAATGCGGCAAGATCCACCATGAACGAGGAGGGGTGGTTCGAGCTTTTACAACGAACGATGGGAGAAGCCATGCACTCCACCCCTCCTCCGGCAACAACAGCGCCCCAGCCATCGTATTCACCACCGGCAACAGCACCCCAGCCATCACAAGAACGACCAGTGGCAGTAATCCAGCCCTTCCCCCTAGAAAACCTGATGGGGGAAGAAATGTTCCCCACCCCTGCTCCGGCAACAGCGCCCCGGGATGATGTACCACCCTTTCCCCTGGAAGACGACCTGCCCTCCATCATTTGGGAAGCTCCTCCACCAACCATAGTACCGGCGACATTCTTGGACGGTGAGATGACTACGGGGGAGTAAACAGGCAAACTCCCCTGGTGAAGAAAACACCATATCAAATTGATTCTAACCGCTCTTTTCAGAGCGAACCAATGCTTCGAAAGAGGAAGCTTTCTAATAATTTGGCACACAAATTTCAAAGCATACATCCCCACCCCTTTTTTTTATTTTTTATTAGCAAACTGCATTACCAAAAAACAACCCCTGCCCGATATCAAAAAGTCCTTGTGAGGACTAATCTCTCTCTTATAAACACAGGTTTAATTTTTTCTCTCTCCCAGTAATTAATTAATTAATTAATATTACACAGTCCGAATGATAACGGACTAAAATTTATTTTTGAACCCGGGCATGTTACTAATATTACAACCCGAATAATAATAACGGGCTGAAATTTATTTTGATAGAGCACAGGGATATATATGTGTGTGTGATCTAGTGTTAATTTTTTGTGCGTTGTTAGAAGTTCCCCTTTCGGAAAAGATGGGTGGTTATAAAAATAACCTTTTGGATATGTAATAAGCCATTACATTGTTGACAGGGCCTGTTGTTGTCGTTGTCTTCTATGAGCACAGACGGGACATGTCAAGGGAAGTAATTCACACACTCGGGGCTTGTTGGCCTCTGCGCACGTTGGAATCTGGGCGTATCGATGAATACAAGTTTCACATAAAGCCTGGTGTCCGCACGGAAAAATAGCATATTTCGCAAATTGGTTAGTGCATTCCACGCAGGATAAATATAAGGCTGCCTGGCGTTCCGTGTTGGACCCCAGTGTTGTTGTTGCTATTGCCCAAACGTAGTGCATCTCGTCTTGATTTTGGCTTATTTTTCTGTCTCTTATTCTCTTTGTTCTGACGTCCTTCTTGATTTTTCTCACATGTTGCCGATTTCGAGTGGTTCTCACGTCTTTCCTATTCTTTCTGTAGTCTGCCCTCTTTCTTCTGGAATCTTTCCTCCTCTTTTGGGATACTGTCGTGTTTAAGTCTTCCCTGTTCTCCGCCTGCTCATCTTCGTCTGAGGTGTCTGAGGTGTCTGTTGTCTGGCTTCTGCTTTCTTCTTCTTGTGCCATTTCTCCATCGGCTTTTTCTTTAGCTTGTGGTGTCAACATACTTTGTAACATGCAGTCTATGTTGTCAAAACATTGGTATTCATCTGGGGTAACATCCGGTGTGGCTGCTAGGGCGAAGAAGTTACTCAGCTGCGATGTTTCTGGGGGGTCTTCACAATGGGCTGTAGTTGGTGGTGGGTAGTTCCGGGGTGGAGGTGGTGGAAATAAGTCTTTTATTATAGCATCCAACCAGGGTTCGTCATGTACCAAATTAATGACGTCGCCGAGCAGTTGTACTTCATCATTTGTGGTGAAGTCTGATTTGTTAATATCCATGATTTCAACCAGGGGTGCCTGCATGACTGGGCACTCAGGCTAATTGTGAATGCCTGAAAAAAAAAATGCGCGCTATTTATAATGTAAAAAGCGCGGCCCGTAGCGACAACACTCTGTCGTCTGCTACACTGACGCTGCGAAAATCTGTGTGTGTGTTTCTTTTACAATTATAAACGGCTGTGATTCTACAATAAATGTCAATGCCCGTATACATTTTATTGCAAGTTGAACTCAGCCAATTCATAGTGTAGTATTTTAAAAATTTACCAGCCTAGCGCTAGACTATGTCTATTTTTAATGAATTTAGCGATTTTAAACCCATAAGATTATGGTACGGTAGTGTGAAAAACACCGTACACTGGGAAATAAATCGGTTTTCCTGGCTAAAAATACATCCAGACTACGGCTTACAATCTTATAATATTACCCTGAAAATTCCAGCGGGTTTATCGAAATAAAACTTTGGAAAAAATAAAACTTTGGAAAAAATAAAACACAACATTTTTTAGCAGATACCATAATCTTGCACTGACTCACACCGGCGGCCGCCATCTTGTACCCATCACCCACCATCCACACGCCGCCATCTTGTACCCATCACCCATCATCCACAGGCCGCCATCTTGTACCCAGCACCCACCATCCACATGCCGCCATCTTGTACCCATCACCCACCATCCACACGCCGCCATCTTGTACCCAGCACCCACCATCCACATGCCGCCATCTTGTACCCATCACCCACCATCCACAAGCCGTCTAGACTATAAATAACGTGTAGTCTGTTGTCATTTATTCACAAATTCAATCATGGCTACAAGAAGACGACCACTGTTCACCCACCACCCCCCTAGAGATCCTAGAAATGCTGCTACAGAACACAGAGAGATGATTAGCATTGAAGATGATGGTGGAATAACCGTAATTACAAGCTTTCAGCGGGATATTGAACACGAAGCCATGATCAGACAAAGTACAGGAGAACTGGAACAACTCCGGCAAGATGTAATGGCAGAAGAAGATGGACGGTTGCAAAGGCTAAGTCAACAACAAGACCAAGAAATTAACAGGATGGTGACCATAGAAGAAGAAGAAAGCGACAACGATATAACTGATGGAGAAAACGGACAAGACCTTGCATGGTTAAATAGCAGCAATACACCTCCAACAACTACAACAACAACAACGACGTTGCCTACCGAAACTCCCAGTATAACGACTTCGGCTGCAGAAACACCACCACAACCATGCTCTTGGGGCGAAGCCGAGGTAACGCGCCTAAACGAAGTGATTAACGGCATGCGGGAAGAGATGAATGGAATGAAGGCGGAGATTTCCAGACAGAACAAACAACGACATAAAGAAGAAAAAAAATCACAATGTAGTGTCTGTACAGATGAAGAGAGCTTGTACGCTGTATTACCGTGTGGTCATTTATGCATCTGTAAAGATTGTTGGGTCACGCTGACGTGTGTAGGAGACATGTGCCACTGCGTTGAAGCAGGTGAAAACCATTTAAAAATCAAGTGTCCAATCTGCAGGAAGCATGTGGGTGGAATAAAAAGAATCTACCGCGCATAAGTGTCGTAACACTTTCAAAGGCCCTTTTCAGGGCCACCCCATCTTTCCGGAAGAGGAAACTTCTATCAAAAAAGCACAAAAATTAACACCAACCTCCATCATCCTTTCCCCAAGGAAAAAAAAATTTTTAAATTTTTTTTTAATTTTTTTGAAATTATTGAAAAAAATCATACCCTTCGGCCACCGCGCATGCGCAGAATCACCCTAATTCAACCCCACACCCAGTCCATCAGATGCCCCTTCACGTAAGCTTCAATTTGATACCTCACTCGACCCACTAGCCCCAAAAAAAAGAAAAAAAGGGGCATCTAATGGGCTAGGTGTTGATTGGACGAGAGTAACTTTATTTTCATACCCTTTTCGGATGCGCATGCGCATTTTTTTTATTTTTTTATTTTTTTTTTTTTGGAGGTAGTGGGTCGAGTGAGGTATCAAATTGAAGCTTACGTGAAGGGGCATCTGATGGACTGGGTGTGGGGTTGAATTAGGGTGATTCTGCGCATGCGCGGTGGCCG
>JAVTVY010050878.1:0-27175 GCA_036873755.1 Hanleya hanleyi
GTTCATGCTAATCAGTCAGAGATTATCATAGAACTGACAGAGTTGAGTAGACAGACCTGAATGCTGAATACTTCTCAAAACAATCATTTGACAATTCAGATGAAGACTGAACCGACATTTTTTTGACATCGTGTCAATAACTTACTGTTAGTACTTTTTTTAGACTCATAAAAACATTTTTCATCCATGTAGAGTGGTCACGTCATACTTGTATTGTATGGGCGTTGAATTAAAATTTTGTCACTCACTAATTGAATTATTTGCATTTACTTAACGATTACAGACCTGGAAATGAACCTTTCACAGATAAGACAGAAATATTGGAGAATGGCGTTATACGCTTCATGGGAGTTACTGGTGATGAACAGGGACCCTATGTATGCTCAGCTATCAATGATATGGGAACCATCACTGCCACCGCCAATCTCAGAATACAGGGTAATCACTAATCACTTCATCATGTACTACTCTGGTTAGAGCTTTAAAGCTTGAACTTGAGAAAATGATATTGTGGTTCATCAGCAACTGTAATGCATTCTGGGATGTCATCCTTTTACGACATTGCTGATTGGTTGATTTGAATAGTTATAGAAACCCCGCTGCATCATGGGATAGTTTTCAGATTTGAAACCTTTTGATTGGACAGTTCAAACTTCCGAATAAAATTTGTGTAATACAATGACGTGGCAAATGCCATGGACTTGTAGAACACTCAATCCAATGAAATTATGAAACAGTGAGAGACCTCATTCCCTAATGACCTTATGAAAGCTAGATCTAATGAATGCCATGCATGGTTTACTGTGACATAAGGGAAACGTCCATATGACAGAAATTGTTGAAGCACTGGTTTACTATTGGTCAGAAAAAGAATAGGTTGATATTTAACATAGGTTAATTGTTCAGGTCTTTATATTACCAGAAAACATTTGACCTAGATTCAGTATTGTTCTCATTTGTCTTGTGACCTTTACATGCTGTACATTATATTATGTACAGCCCATTCTACCCTATATTGTGGATGAGATCGTTTTGTACCTTATAAATAGGAGTTCTAGCATTGCTAGCTTCATTCAGTGTATTAGAGTTACCCCGTTTTCCAGGTCCTCCAAGGATACGAGTGTCACCAGGTACAGTGGTGAGAGCCCGTGAAGGGGATACCGTGAGGATAGAGTGTACGGCGGAGGGTGACCCTACCCCATCTGTGTACTGGCATGATCGTAGACGACCCGGACTTGATACAGATGCTGAAGCTGCTCCCCGCCAGGTCGGCTCAGCGTTAATGGTGATAGAGAGAGTGTCTCGTCGGGATGCTGGACACTTCATGTGCATCGCAGAAAATACCGGAGGACGGGTTGATGAGAGAATACAGCTGATTGGTAGGATCAGTCAACATTTTTTAGCTGAACCTCGATCGAATAATGGGTCATCAGTTAGATTATGCACCGTACCAATGATCAATCAATGGCAGCAGATCTAGAGCAAATTAATTAAAATAAGTGGTTCACTTTAGGCCACAAAAAAAAGTAATAAAATGTTTCTCCTGGACTTCTTAAAAAATCGTGGTGCGAGCAGGCGGAGTTTTATTCTATTCTTTATTTTTTTATTTTTTTTTTGTGGTGCAGGTGGTATTTTTTCCCAATATATATTTTCCAACTGTTAATGTTCCATTGCTACTTTAGTATTGATGTATAAAGCCAAAGTATTAGGCAGTCATTGTCCATTGACACTTTTGTATGACGCTTGCATCAGTATCCAAGCAGAATATATTAAACATGGTCAAGCAAATCACTGCACAAATTTAATAAAGAACTCAACAAAATAATAAGTCAATTTTAATAATAAACTGATAATGCTGGAATAATCAGTCCGAGTCAGTAGTCCTTTTATACTTTTTACCTTCTCGCAAATATTACCAAAATTACTGAACAGACTTGCCCACTGGTGCCTGCAGAATGATGGAACTGACTTTTTTTCCCCAAATACAACACGAAAATTTCACATCATCGCTTTCTGCTACTGTAATTATTTTTTTGACATGAAAATAACTTTTCATGAACTTAAAAACTCTTCAAAAATGAAAACAGTGGCCACGTATGTTTGTTGTTGTTGCGTTTTCCGGTTCCCTGAAAACCATAACTGTGAATTCTAAACACAGTGGACTTCATCAATGAAACCATTTTACTTACTTATACTTACCTTGTGCATAATATTTAATATTATGCAATACTGTTGGGTAGATTCTAAACCTCTTATACCAAATGCCAGAAAAAATGGACACCCCCCCCCCCCTCCAGGGCCTCCATCAACTCCAGCGTCCTTGACCGCTCTAAGTTCCCGCCAAAAACTTAAGACCTCAGTTTGATTTCTAGCACGATCAAACCCACACGTGAATTTACTGTGCTCCTCTACTACGGAGATTCATATACATTCATTGGATTTACTCGTGCTCTCAAGCCTCCCGTATTGGTCCGTGAGTTTTTACATTTATGTACTTTCTCATTATACCGAATTCCTTGTCGCATTTCATTGTATATTTTTTTAAAAATATGTACAGTAGAAATCCTCAGTGTATTGGGATCGCTCAGATATGGCGCTCGCCATTCTGTAAACAGCATATCGGGTCTATGCTTTCACTATGGGATTATTCTGCTCTGCTTCGAGAATAATATATACGTTGTTTTATTTTAAATCGTATACCATTGTGATAAATATGTTAAATGTCTGGCACGACAAGGCTGGCACGACAAACTATGGCACGGAATTGGCTTTTACGATCATAGGTTACAGGGGTTTTTCTTGACAGTTTTACCCCGATGAAAAACAAATAAGAATTGAGTTTTGACGTTTTTTTGGAAATTGAGTTTTCCATGAAAAAATTGAGTATTTTATTTTTCGGACATTCGCGCGCCGTAGGCGCGCGAAAAAATTGAGTTTCCTTCAATAAAATTGAGTTTCTGTAACGAAATGCAAAGATAATACAGCTCGCGAGAAGAAAGAAAAGACTGCACTCACGTGGTGGAAGAGCGATGTGTGCGTTGTTGTTAAACGCACAGCATACGTTTTGTTCCACTTTGCATGCGGGCGTATGACGTCTCATTGGAAAGGGAATTCCTTGTAGTTTCTGATTGAATGCGTGATTTCGACCGATGGCCAATCAAACAGACGATAACATTGAAAAACTGCAAGGGGTGTTTTCCCGTTTCTCTAGTAACGGTAACAGCCGATCCTGTATCGGTTACCTTGATTGGACAAGCGGGGTAACGTGACCTACATCGAAGCGCTCATTGGCCATTGCCTTCAACTGGGTCAAGCTGATCTGAGGGAAACGCCATTTTTATCTCGTCGCGACGAAATCACATGGCGCAGAAGCTCGACAGAAATTTGAAAATAAAGTTTGTTTAGCGGATTTAATCGAAACCCGCACTTTGGAAATATAAACTGAGCTTCTGTACTTCAACTGTATCAAAGAATCATATATTTTGAAGGGGTTTTCTGTGAGTATTTTATATTTTCTGGGCGGCTTCTCGACAACGTTTTATGGAAATCTCCGTTGGTGTTTTTTTTATTTTTCATTTTTATTTCTTCCTCCCGACTTCGTTATTCTGAGACAGAATATCAAGTTTACATCCAAGAAATCAAATCAGGCTTAGCTAACAATATATGTATGGTTTTTATCGAGTTTCATGCTTGGTAAATTTGAAAAAAGCGATTTCAGAATGGTACATCGCTGTACTCGCATTGGCAGAAGCAAAGGCAAGCCAGTATTGCGGCTCGTCGCATTTTTCGTATAGAAAGACGAGAGCCGTTTGAACGGCTCGCCGCAGCGTAACAGTTAAAATGCTGAAAAACTGAACTTAGAAAAATAAAGAACTGAATAAAGATCTATGCATGGAGACATTCATACAGTTGACTCCTCGTCGATGATCAATAATAAACTCCAGTAAATGGGGAGAGTCAGACGCAGGCATTTGCACGTCGCTGAAAGTGAAAGTAGGCGGGATGATATATGTAGAGCTGCCAGATGTCAAGAAATGTAAAGTGTCTCCATGAATAGATTTTGTAATAGATTATGTAATCGAAAATGCGAGACAAGAACTTTGATTTTCACAACACGTCGGTTCGGTATTGCTGCGCAACAACAACAACACAATGTTGTAGAGGGGGTGAAAAAAAACGTGATGGAGGGCGCATTTTATTTTCATTTTTCTGAAAGCCAACCAAAATGCTGGCCATACAACTGACATTTGAGATGCATACTGCAAACCTGTGTATGCATCAGCTCTTTTCAAGCACAGAAGAATTTTTCATCATTTAGATTTACACTGGAAGAAATATACCTCTGAAACGCCCGTACACAATCTCTTTTTTTTGGGGGGTATTACAATTTTGTACACTTGTCCCTCACTATACCACGGCCCTTTATAGCGCGCGTTTCAGTTTAACACGGTACTGAATGTGTCCCCCGATTTTTTTGCCTAATTTGCACTCGTAAAAAAAAAAAAAAAAAAAATATTTTTGCACTCTTGTTGGTGAAAAAATACATGGGAAGGTTTTTTATTCACAAATAATAATGAATGAATGCAAAGTTTTACCTTTGAATAAAGTTGAATGAATGGCTGAGTGGCTTACAATATAACAATGATGTTTGTGGTGATTTTAAAAATATTGTGTTGTAAAAATAATTTCCCGTAAAGATTGTTTACGGGCGACTGGCGCACGTGGTGCTGATAAATTGTATACTGTGAACGCTTGGCCTTGAATAAAAGCCTAACTTGTTGTCCTGGCAGGAATCCTTGAGGCTTATAACACGTTTAATTATCATCTCTGTGTTAATTACTCGGATTATGAACACAGAAAATGAGTCCAGTTGTTCGCGGGAACAGGAAGTGGCATCTTGAACTCCGCGCACTTTGACCCTGCAGAGCGAGGCCCTGATAAAGCAAGCCGCATTTCGCACCTCAATAATCCCCTATTGTTTTACGTTATTTTGTGTCGTGGTACATGTTCTAACATGTCTCTTCAAAAACCTTTATATACAATAAAAATTTAATCAGAAATCAATCAGTATCTTTACGATGTCAGCCAACGTAAGAAAACGAAAAGCATTCTCTGTTCAAGAAAAGTTGTCCGCTATAGACCGCGTTAAGAAGGGGGAGACACAGGCAAAAGTTTCCCGAGATCTCAGTCTAGCTGAATTCACGTTACGGGGATGGCTAAGGAGCGAAGAAAAACTTCGTACTTTCGTGGACGAGACGGACGGAACCGATGGACTGAAGAGGAAAAAAACCAGGACAGCAAAAGACCCCGCCTTAGACTCTGCCCTTTTCACCTGGTTTGCCCAAGAACGTGAACAGAAAATCCATGTCTTTATTTGTCTTACGGTGTGCTTGTTAATTATAGACTGGTTGCCCCACTTTAACGTACACATGGCCCAGTTTCCACGTGGCCTAGTTTCCACGTGACTGTTACCTTGGAGTGACAGCTGACACGAGGTCAGGCCGCCATCTTTGTTATGAGGACTCTTCCTGGTGTTTCATTCAGCAGTGCGCGGCATTGACGTCACATGGGATTTGAATGTGGAATAACATCGTTAGTCCGAATTAATATCCAGCTAAATAAACTAACTGCAAGCTGGGATCTTCAAAGTGTAACTGTTTTGGTACATTCAAAGTTTTTACGTGAATTATCGGACTTCGCGACCCCTCACTCTGCCGATTTTACTGGCATGTCTGAGCGATATCAACAAAGAAATAAACAAACAACTTTGTGAGTAAAATAAATAAATATTATTACTACGTTGACTATTTCATTTGTATGGTCCTCACACATCAACCAGTTCATTGTGTACCTGTCAAGTCTTGAGCTATTGTTCATAAATAAACAACTCCATTATGTCCGCTTGTCACGCTGAGCTGTGTAACTCGCAGCGACGGGAGATTGACATCCTGACCATTTAACAAAGGATTCATTTTAGCGCGGTTCACGTATAGTGCGGATGATGTTTTGTCTCCCAATCGGCGCACTATATTGAAGGAGAAGTGTACATGCTATTCCTATTTCTAAGATGAAAAGGCACTAAAAATTGAGTTTTCGCACTTCATTCGATGAAAATTGTGAAAAATTGAGTTTTCATACTTCATTCGATGAAAATCGGGAAAACTTGAGTTTTAAGCATTATTTAGCGCGCCAAAGGCGCGCGAAAAAAATTGAGTTTTATTGAATTCAGAAATTGAGTAGATGAAATTTTTTTGTCAAGAATAACCCCTGCGGTTACGTTGCGTGTTGCTGCTCTGGTAATGGACTCTTGTTACTAGGCAGCCATTTTGACCGGCAGCACACCTCTCTCGAGGTAGTGCGTTGGAGTCTTAGAGTCCTTGGCTGGAGAAGTTACATAACCTCTTTGTTACTGTGAATTCTTTGTGCGAATTATAGGTAGTTGGATATACCTTGGCAAGACCATGCATGTACATGTAGACAGCTATTCTAATAGCTTGAGCTCTGTACTGATATTCGCACTTTGGGTTTACGTTTCAAGGAACGATGTATATGTCACAACAATAGCACATTGTTGTCTGTATATTAGTAGAACGAGGCGAAGTATTTTTTGGCATGTTATGGAAATAAAATACTGTCTAGAATGTTTCACGTTCCAAACATTCTTTCGCTCCAATACTATTTACAGTTTGATGTGTATATGGTGTACTGTAATTATCAACTATATGTTTGCTCATGTATAGTAGTTCAACATGTGGTGCTGCAAAGGTATTACAGTACAAGTGGGGTTATACTGATACCTATACAGTGAATCACTATTCATTGTTTGCGCATTACGGTGTTGTACGCTTGATTTTTACGAATGGACAGTTACGATGGGGTCCATATCTTGTTATTATACCAAGAAACTGAGACTTTCTTTCATTGAGCTCGTTTCTGTACACATAGTGGCATCTATGGTGTTGTGGCGGTATTATTATACATGAGGTCCATAGTACACTATGAGAGGACTACACCTGTGCGGGATCATTCTATAAGCCCAGAGCTGACACTGTGAGAAGTTATATGCTCTGTACGATATGATTATTGGCACTAATTTAATCATATCTATATTTTTCAGAATTATGTCTCACTCGGATAAATCTGGAAAAGCGTCCCCATCCGGTTGCTCAAAATGCCATCAATGGTCGGTTAAGGGTACCATTGGGCATGAGTGCTCGAAATGTTCGCAATGCACGGAAGGGAATAGGCGCAAGGTGTGCTCTGTCTGGCCTGAGGACGTCTTTCAGCGCTGTCGGTTTGTGTGTTCCCGGTCCGTGGTGGCACTACTGACCGTGAACCCGGGTACCTCCGGTTCGGGTCTTCCTGCGGTATCCCAACCCGTAGCAAGGTTTATACCCGAAGCGGAGCTGGATGCACGTTTTGTGGATCGTGCTCTGGGCCTGTCCCAGGGCGCGACGGCTGCCAGCGAAACAGGCACACCGGTGTTCGTGGTTCCCCGTATAGGGAGCGCCGCGTTGGGAAAGCCCCCTGCTAATTCTTCGACCAAGAAACGCAGGGCGCGCAAGTCGAAGGTGCGAGCCAAGACCGTCTGAGACTCTTGTAGTCCTATCCAAGCCATCAAGTGCTCCTACGTCGCTAGTGAGACACCGTCCGACCCTTCTCGGGGTCCGACGGGAGATGGTATGGATGGGAACACAACTGTGCTCGACGGGATGGCCAAGTCCACCAGCCTAGCCGAGATTGAGGTCGAGCAATCTCCGGCCGACACGGACCATCCGGTCCGTGTTGTGGCGTCGTACGGTGGCCGTGAGCACTCCGATGCCGGGTTGCTAGCCCGTGCTCGTGACCATGACTCCGTTCAACCGGGAACATCCGGCCTTGGCCGTGACGGTTACCCGTTGAACGGGGATCATATCCAATCCTCTTGGTCACGCCCCACGGGTGACCTAGGATCTTCATCCGGCTCCGTTGTCGGCTCTATTGATGATCAGTTGCTTGAGGATACGGATATGGAGGTCAGTTCAACGTCCGGAGAGGACTTGAACCAGGAGCAAGTGGGTACCATCGATGATACCATCGATGCGGCTGTTCTGTGGGCTGCCGCTCAACAGAAGATGCCGGGAGGCCCACAACTCCCTACGCTCAGCCATATGTCCTCTTGGACTAGGTCGTTAGCGTACGCTGCTGAAATGTGCGGTGTCCCTACGAACACTAAGCAGCAAGAACCCGTTAAGCGATCGCTAACAGGTCAGCTGCCGGCGGAGCTACCCTCGTTAGGGCCAGATCCATTCGTGGATCAAGCTTCAAAGCGCTTTCGGTGAGGCCGCAGGGCAAGGGTAAGCGTTCCCTGCGTACGGCTCCACCCGGGTTCACTGAGCTCTTCAGAGGCCCTCCGTCCGAAGTCAAGCGGACGGAATCGGCTTCGAAGGTTGGACGGCAGTCCGCCTTTTTCCTGACCGGCAGACAACATCGGGAGGATCTTCATCCAAACGATACGTTGCGTCGGTCGGTTGAGGAAGAGCTCAAGGCGGCAGAGTGTTCGGCCCAGGCCGGGTTACGAACCTTTAGCCACCTTTTGCACATGACACACGCATCGCACGTAGCTGCCCTGCAGTGTACGGATGACGACGCGGTGTCCCAGTTGCACTCCATGGATGCGGAAGCGATTCCGAAACCCGTGGTGCTCCCGGCTGGCGATGGAGAACCGCTATCGGTTCTTCAGGCACCCCCAGAGTTCTACCACTGTATGCAGTTGGCTACTGCCACGGGGTTGGACCACCTGACGAGGGTGATAGCCAGAGTGCAGATTGCCCGACGGAGACTCTTCCTGGCTGAGTCTTGACTGGGCTCGAGAGACCATGCGCAGAACCTCATCAACTTGCCTCTCGGTAATGAAGAGCTGTTCTCTGACGGACTCAAAGCTTACGCTGCTGAGGGTCATATTGACTCTCAGGAGCTTGAGTCCATGGTCAAACAACACCAGACCCTTGCCAAGGGGAAACGCAAAGCCAGCGTTTCCAAGCCCACTGATTCTTTCTCCGGCTCTTCGAAGCCCAAGAAAGCCAGAAGAGGCTACCGTGGCAAGGGGAAGGGTAAGAAAGGGTCTAACAACCCTTCTAAGCCTGCTGGTAAGGGTGGAAAGTACACCTGACATGTCAGTGTGTGCTCCCCCACTGCCCAGGACACCAACCTCAATCTCAGCACGAGTTGGGGGGGGGGGGCCCCACCGGACTCGGCACTTCTGTGTCGGTGCCTGGAACTGCCGGTCGGAGGCCGTCTAGCGCACATCACCTCTTGGTGGAATCGATACAGCACAGACGGCCTGGTAAGGCAGATTGTCATGGAAGGTTATCGAATGGAATGGAACGCTCCAAACCATTCACTTCCGCTGACAGGGACCCCACTGGTGACCCCGTTACCTCAAGACTCCCGTCAAATTGCTATTATACGAGATGAGATAACTTCCCTCCTCGCCAAAGCGGCGGTAGTAGAGGTGAAAGATCCGGCAACGGATCCAGGGTTTTACACCAGGATGTTTTTGGTGTCCAAGAAAACCGGGGGATGGCGACCGGTCCTCAATCTAGGGCCTCTCAACTGTTACATTCGCATCGAGAGATTCAAGATGGAAACTCTTCGATCTGTACGGGCCGGCCTTCGGGTCGGCATGTGGGCCGCTTCAGTAGATTTGAAGGACGCATACTTTCACGTACCGATCCATTCGGACTATAAAAAGTATCTAAGGTTCGCCATCGATGGCAAGATATTAGAATTCCAAGCGTTACCGTTCGGAATTACATCTGCCCCTCGAGTTTTCACACGGGTAGTGGATGCCCAACCAGTCGTCCTACGGAGGTGTGGTGTGGATATCAGCACCTACATCGACGATTGGTTGGTCAGGGGACCTTCGGAAACGGCGGTCACCTGTGCGATCAGGTTGACACTCTTCCATGCTCTTCTCAGCGGCCGGATAGTCAACGTACCCAAGTCAGCGCTGACCCCGTCACAGTTGTTCATACACCTGGGGGTTCAGTTCGATCTCCGAATCGGGCGGGTTCAGCCTTCACCGGCTGCCCTAGATCTGCTGGAGGAGATGCTCGCGGTGTTCTTCACCTGCCGACCTCTCCCGGTGAGAGAGTTCTTGCGACTTCTGGGTCGACTGGTCAGTCTGGGTGAAGTGGTCAACTACGGTCCACTTCGACGCAGACCCATACAAATGTACCTAATGTCCTTCTGGAAACAGAGCACAGGTCATTTGAACCAACCAATCCCGATAGACTCGAATCTCTTATCAGCCCTCGGCTGGTGGCAGAACCGGGACAACCTCATTATGGGGGCCCCGTTGCATCCGCCGGAATCGAGTCTAGTCCTATTTACGGACACCTCCATGGACGGCTGGGGAGCACATCTGGACGAGAACCTGGCACAAGGAATGTGGACTGCGCAGGAAAAGACTTGGCATATCAATCTCTTGGAGATGAGAGCAGTCATCCTAGCGTTGAAACGGTTTCTCCCCCTCGTGCGGGAGAAAGTTGTTCTGGTAAGGTCGGACAGCTCAACAGTGGTCGCATACATAAACAAGCAGGGAGGGACCAGATCCCCCCAGCTATGTTTTATGACCTGGAAGCTATTCCAGTGGTGCATCACGCATCAGGTGACCCTGCGAGCAGCGCATATTTCGGGGATACGGAACGTGCTTGTGGACTCTTGTCTCGTCAACAGAGGGTTCGTCCGACCAAATGGCAGCTGAACAACTTGGTACTCAGACAAGTCTTCTTTCAGTGGTCGACTCCTCATGTAGACCTATTTGCCACGAAGGACAACAAAAAGCTCGCAGTATATGTGAGCCCGTTTCCGGATCCATCGGCGCACGCCGTGGATGCACTAGCGGTTCCGTGGTCAGGAATGTACGCTTACGCGTATCCTCAGACCATACTGATTCCGATGGTTCTCAAAAAGATCGAGAGCGAGAATTGCAGAGTCATTCTAATCGCCCCTTTCTGGCTGACACGATCGTGGTTCACGAGTCTCCTCACTCTTGTCGTAGATAACCCACGCATTCTGCCGGATCGTCCAGATCTCCTCACATAATGCTGGGGGCGTCGAGTTTACGACAATCCAGCAATGTTCAAACTGACTGCATGGAATCTGTCATCGAATCTCGACGTCAGGAGGGCTTTTCTCAACAAGCTGCCAATCTCATGGCACAATGTAGAAGGCCCTCCACCAGGCGGGTTTATAACTCTAAACTCAGTCTGTTCTCGGAGTGGTGTAAGAGAAACCTCTCAAACAACTCCGAGAAAAGTAGCAGACTTCTTCGTATTCTTATACGAAGAAAAGGGACTACAACCAGTAACAATAGCTGGTTACCGGTCTGCCATAGTGACAATCCACCCTGGTTTTCGAGACGGGTCTAAGGTTACACAGAGCAAACCATTAGACGACCTGATCAAAGGCATGTTCCAACTACGACCTCGGGTGAAGAAAATGCCTCCTGCATGGAATCTTGAATTGGTCTTAAATGCACTTACGAGACCACCTTCGAGCCCATGGGTCAGGCCCGCCTTAAGATCTTGACACTTAAGACTGTATTTCTCGTCGCTGTGGCGTCCGCTCGATGGAGATCTGAGATCCATGCTCTCTCCGCTGAGAAAGATCGCCTACATTTTACAGGCGAAGGTCTGCTACTTCAGCCGCGGGCTGACTTTGTGTCGAAAACAGAGACTATCAAACATGGCGCAAAACCCTTGGTTTTAGCTGACCTAGGTAAGTTCTCTCCTGACGATAAATTCTTATGTCCGGTGCGTGCTGTGAAGTATTATATCGAAGCTACCAAACACCTTCGAACTTCAGACAATCATTTGTGGATTACCCATCAGATCATTAACCACAAACCGGCTTCCAAAGACACCATCGCTCGATGGATTGTTGAAACCATTCAGATGGTCTATGCAGCTGCCCAGACTAAAGAGTTTGTTTTCGCCAAAGCCCATGAGACCAGAGCGGTAGCCACTTCGGAAGCGTTATTTAAGGGAGCTTCACTTAGTGACATCATGGACGTTGCTCAGTGGAGATCTGAGGCTACTTTTATCAAGTATTAACTCCTGGACCCTTCTACGTCGACAGCTAGCATTGAAATGGCTACTCTCACTAAAAGGCTTAGCAATGCCACGCATACTATTCCGGTACCTTCCGTTAGAAAGCGCGTTTCGAGCACTCATGTCCAAAGGGACCCGTCCGATGCCGATGCATCCTCGGGGAAACAGGCCTCGGCCAGAGTCAAGAAAGCATTAAGTGAGTATATCAAATTCATCACAGATAATGTTTACCCTTTATCATTTGGCTCGTGTTATTAGGGTTTTCCCCTAGCAGGTGTCCCAAAAGAAAGCTCGGACTTTCACCAGGGTGGTGCCTCCCCTCGAGTTATCAGGTAACAGAGAGGCCTGGGTTACATATCAATGACGGCCTTTTCGCTCTCAAATTGATACAGGTATCTACCTTTTGTCTTTGGTTAGCCTACCTGCCAGGGTTCCCACAAATTCTAGGGTTATCCAACAGTATTGCATAATATTAAATATAGTGCACAAGGTAAGTATAAGGTGTCTTGATATAAAATGAAAGGGTTTTTGTAACCCCCCATTTTATGAAAGACCCTTATACTACCTTGCGATCCTGCCTCCCACCAACACTGTTAATCAAAGACTGGGGGAGGTACATAAATGTTCTTGCTTTTTACCCCTCAGCCTATTAGGCTGCGGGGTCTTGTCGTTGGCATGTACGTCCGGTCGTCCGGTCGTTCGTCCGGTCGTCCGGTCGTCAACAATTCTTGTGATCGATCTAGAAACCGAACCGTTGCTTCTAGAGACTTCAAATTTGGTATACAGAATTGTTGGGTGGTCAACCACAAGCCTATTGAATCTGGACCCGATTGGTTGAAAACTTTGGCGGCCATCTTTAATTTATGCGAAACCATCACAGCTTTCTCGTTACCAAGCTTTTTTTAGAACGACTTACCCTAGGCACACCAAACTTGCCGTGCACATCCATATGCTCATGACCCAGAACCTTATTGAATCTGGACCCGATTGGGTGGAAACTTTGGCGGCCTTAATACTTAATACCATTTAAGTGTTCTATATGAAACTTGGTATACAGCATCGATGTATCAAGACACTCGCAATGAAGATCCGTTCCTCTAAATGACCGGAAGGATAGGCGGCCATCTTTAATTTATGCAAAATCATTAATGATCTCTTGATACCGTTCAAGTGCTCGATGTAAAATTTGATATACATCATCAGTGCATCAAGAACTTACGATGAATGACAGAACTGGTTTCTCTGATACCGTTTAAGTGCTCGATATAAAATTTGGTAAACATCATCGATGCAGCAAGAGACTTGTGATGAATGACAGAACTGGTTTCTCTGATTGGGTGGAAATCTTGGTGGCCATCTTTAATTTATGCAAAATCTTTAAAGATATATATCTCGGATACCATTTAAGTGTTCTATATGAAACTTGGTATACAGCATCGATGTATCAAGACACTCGCAATGAAGATCAGTTCCTCTGAATGACCGGAAGGATAGGCGGCCATCTTTAATTTATGCAAAATCATTAATGATCTCTCTCCGATACCGTTCAAGTGTTAGATGTAAAATTTGATATACATCATCAGTGCATCAAGAAACTTACGATGAATGACAGAACTGGTTTCTCTGATTGGGCGGACTTTCTACATCACTAAGGAGCCACTGTTCAGCGACTAATGTTGTCATACTTGGAGACTTCAACAATGACTTTGCTGTCGACTCGGCTGAAACAACCAAGATAAACTACTTCTTCCAAGAGCATGGGCTCTTTCCCTTAATCCACACCCCATGCAACCACAGATCTTACGACAACCATTGACCAGATTTTCACCAATTTCAAACTCACAGATATACAATTTGGTGTCCATAAAACATATTATTCATATCACAAGGCTGTTTGGATTGCCATCCTCATCCTCTGCTTGATCACAGATGGAAAGAGACAGACAATCAACGGGTACACAGGGATTCATACAGTTATTGCTATCAAAGACTTTTATTATTGTTTAGATTATTATTATTAGGGTTCAAAGCCAAAATGGCTTGAAGCCTTTTGTTTTTGTTCAGAATATTTCTGTTCTTCCGCCATATTTTTCGCACGCGCTATGTCAAAATATTTATTATAATCCTTCAATGCATCCAACATCCCACACTGAATTTATCATATTTTAATCTTTTACAAGCCACTGCTAAAGCATCTTCCGCATTCAACCAAATCTTTCAGGCTTTTACATATGCATTTTTCATTCATTGTGTACCAATATACACTGACTAAAACTGTCTGGCTGAGGGGTTGTTGCACCTTTTAGGTGCTGCCTCATGTTAAATGCTATGTTTATTATAGAATCAAACTGAGGTCTTAAGTTTTTGGCGGGAACTTAGAGCGGTCAAGAGGCCCTGGAGGGGGGTGTCCTTTTTTTCTGGCATTTGGTATAAGAGGTTTAGAATCTACCGAACAGTATTGCATAATATTAAATATTATGCACAAGGTAAGTATAAGGGTCTTTCATAAAATGGGGGGTTACAAAAACCCTTTCAATTTCCATGTGAAGAAAAATAATCATATCAAGAGAAGTTGCATAGTCAGCTGATATAAATAGTATTCTACATCTACATGAATTTGAAAATGAAATACTTCAAGCTTGGAATCTTTAACATCGATTTTCAAATAATCATTTGTTGGCTGTGTAGGTGATCTTAATTTTACATCAACCCACATTTACATCAGTGCGCATTATGAAACAAAAGTTATATTAGTCGGATTAGCTTGAATGAATAGAAGATAAACTGCTGAAATGTCTGAAGGTCGGGCGTGAGGTAATTGAATGGTGCGGAGGGGCATGAGAAACATTTTGTTAATTTTTTCTGGCTTTACCAACTGTACCGTAAACAATGATGTGAATGCTGGAATATATTGAACTGTACAGTGTATTTTATAATGTTTTACACAGTTCTACCATACTGTAAATTGTTTTATTCAGTTCTACAAGACTGTAAAATGTTATAACAGTTTTACAGTACTGTTCAATTTTGTACAGTTCTACAGTACAGCACAATGTTTATGCAATCAGTGCAAGAACAAATTTTCTCTGTGAATATCACTTGAAATGTTATGCTCAATATTAGATAAAATTGGCACTATAATCATCTCAACTTTAGTGTCGTATGTGCTGAATTTTGTTGCATTTTTCAGTTGAAGGGAGAGCACCACCTTCTGGTCAAGGAGTGCAGATAGCTGGTCCAGACACCTTAAGCGTGGTAGAAGGACAGACCCTGGAACTCAACTGTGCTGCCTCTGGTACATTCATCTATCATGATCCATCACAAACACCAGAACTATGTTTATGTACTTCCTATATTGATAACACAAATTCAATGAACACATGATCCATATGCACTAGGTGACATTTACACTGTCTCTGTCTCTATATTGATTATTTCCTCATGTATTCATCACAATCACTGTTAGTATCATTAACTGCATTGATTATAACCTTGCTATAGATATATTATTGATTTTATTAAAGTGTATTATTGATTATATCGTCATATGTGTATTATTGATTATATCCTCATGATATGTGTATTATTGATTATGTCCTTGTTATAGGTATCTTATTTGATGATATCCTTGTAAAAGGTGTATTTATTATTGATTATATCCTTTTAAAGTGTGTATCATTGATTATATCCTCGTTATATGTGTATTATTGATTATGCCCTGGTCACAGCTAGGTGTATTGACCGAGTTATATCCTGGTTACAGGTGTCTTGACGCCTGTACTGCGCTGGCGTCGTCGTGAGGGTCCCTTACCTCCCGACCACTCTGTGACCGTGGGTGTACTGACCATCCCCAGAGTCACATCCCAGTATCAAGGAGAGTATATCTGCTCAGCTATCAGCTCAGAGGGAACCTTTGAAGCCAGTGTCACTATAATTGTCTCCAGTAAGTCCAGAATTGATGAACAATTTGTATCCTTCACTCTGACATGCCTCACACGAGTTCTTAAAATTTATATAAGTCCTTGTGTTACCCTCCAATTTTAACAAATGTCATTCTGATTCATTTTGAGAATGATATTTTTCCAATGAATCTTTGTTGTCAGTATATTGATTGTCTCCAGAGCTATTGTGGTCCTTGTAAACCTCGCAATATTCTTGAAAATCCATCGTTACTGTGCATGTTTTCTTCACTTAGCTACGCAGAACGGAATATAACTGTGTTAGCTATGTGTAGTAATCCTGTCGAGTATGATGTGACAACCATGCTGTAGGTCATTGTTCTTATCTTCAAGATAGTTTGGAAGTATGATTTAGTTATTTGTGCGGAAAACTTATTTTGCGTTCTTTCTTCAATTTTGACCATTCCTGGTGGGAAAAATTGAATCCGTGTTCCTTAGATCAGTGTTCCTTTAACTCCAACTGGCCTGTCTTCTATTTTGCAGTTTCACCTCGTCTCTCAATTTCGCCGCAAAGAGTTTCGGCTCGGCCAGGACAACCTCTGTACCTACGTTGTACAGCGATCGAAGGTACTCCACCAATCAACATTGAGTGGAATAAGGTCAATGGAATCCTGTCGCCAACAGCTGTAGAGAGAGATGGTATCCTGGAGATTCGCCAAGTGACAGCTGCGGATGCTGGACAGTATCGCTGTGTGGCTACTAACCAGGTGGGAAGTGTAGAGGCCATCGCTGAAGTTGTCATTTCTGGTAAGTTCTCATTCATATTATCATCACCTTTCTTATTCCACTGTCCATGTAAGGCTGTCCATGATTTCTCCTGACAGATTCTATATAGAATTGCCAGATTTGCACCATACCTGCATCAATTTATGGTTCTGGATCATCTTGAAGATGAGCGATTTGACACTTTGGTGAACTTGCAATATCATGGATATTACCAAATGCACATCACACATGCATTTGGTCATAGTCCATAATCCTACTAAAGATAAGTAACTTTGACCCATTGTTCTGCTCTTCTGGTCAAAGTAGTGCAATATCTTAAAGTTTTTTTACTGGCTCACCAAATGCACACTACACATGTATTAGGTTATGATCTAAAAATTTTGCCATTTTTCTTGGTGAAGTCAGGAATGCTTACTCTCATGTTCTTGGTGAAGTCAGGAATACTTACTCTCATGTTCTTGGTGAAATCAGGAATACTTACTCTCATGTTCTTGTTGAAGTCCTGAATACTTCATCATGTTCTTGGTGAAGTCAGGAATGCTTACTCTCATGTTCTTGTTGAAGTCAGGAATACTTACTCTCATGTTCTTGGTGAAATCAGGAATACTTACTCTCATGTTCTTGTTGAAGTCCTGAATACTTCATGATGTTCTTGGTGAAGTCAGGAATGCTTACTCTCATGTTCTTGTTAAAGTCAGGAATACTTACTCTCATGTTCTTGGTGAAATCAGGAATACTTACTCTCATGTTCTTGTTGAAGTCATGAATACTTACCTCATGTCCTTGGTGAAGTCAGGAATGCTTACTCTCATCTTCTTGGTAAAGTCATAAATACTTACTCTAAATGTTCTTGGTGAAGTCAGGAATACTTACTCTCATGTTCTTGGTGAAGTCAGGAATGCTTACTCTCATGTCCTTGTTGAAGTCAGGAATAGTAACTCATGTTCTTGGTGAAGTCATGAATACTTACTCTCCCATTCTTGGTGAAGTCATGAATACTTACTCTCATGTTCTTGTTGAAGTCATGAATACTTACTCTCATGTTCTTGTTGAAGTCAGGAATGCTTACTCTCATGTTCTTGGTGAAGTCAAGAATACTTACTCTCATGTTCTTGGTGAAGTCATGAATACTTACTCTCATGTTCTTGGTGAAGTCAGGAATGCTTACTCTCATGTTCTTGTTGAAGTCATGAATACTTACTCTCATGTTCTTGTTGAAGTCAGGAATGCTTACTCTCATGTTCTTGGTGAAGTCAAGAATACTTACTCTCATGTTCTTGGTGAAGTCATGAATACTTACTCTCATGTTCTTGGTGAAGTCAGGAATGCTTACTCTCATGTTCTTGTTGAAGTCATACTTACTCTCATGTTCTTGGTGAAGTCACTTACTCTCATGTTCTTGGTGAAGTCAGGAATGCTTACTCTCATGTTCTTGTTGAAGTCATGAATACTTACTCTCATGTTCTTGTTGAAGTCAGGAATGCTTACTCTCATGTTCTTGGTGAAGTCAAGAATACTTACTCTCATGTTCTTGGTGAAGTCATGAATACTTACTCTCATGTTCTTGGTGAAGTCAGGAATGCTTACTCTCATGTTCTTGTTGAAGTCATGAATACTTACTCTCATGTTCTTGTTGAAGTCAGGAATGCTTACTCTCATGTTCTTGGTGAAGTCAAGAATACTTACTCTCATGTTCTTGGTGAAGTCATGAATACTTACTCTCATGTTCTTGGTGAAGTCAGGAATGCTTACTCTCATGTTCTTGTTGAAGTCATGAATACTTACTCTCATGTTCTTGTTGAAGTCAGGAATGCTTACTCTCATGTTCTTGGTGAAGTCAAGAATACTTACTCTCATGTTCTTGGTGAAGTCATGAATACTTACTCTCATGTTCTTGGTGAAGTCAGGAATGCTTACTCTCATGTTCTTGTTGAAGTCATGAATACTTACTCTCATGTTCTTGGTGAAGTCAGGAATGCTTACTCTCATGTTCTTGGTGAAGTCATGAATACTTCCTCATGTTCTTGGTGAAGTCAGGAATACTTACTCGCATGTTCTTGGTGAAGTCAGGAATGCTTACTCTCATGTTCTTGGTGAAGTCAGGGATGCTTACTCTCATGTTCTCATGAATACTTCCTCTCATGTTTTCGGTGAAGTCAGGAATACTTACTCTCATGCTCTTGTTGAAGTCATGAATACTTACTCATGTTCTTGGTGAAGTCAGGAATACTTACTCTCCTGTTCTTGTTGGAGTCAGGAATACTTACTCATGTTCTTGGTGAAGTCAGGAATACTTACTCTCCTGTTCTTGTTGGAGTCAGGAATACTTACTCTCATGTTCTTGGTGAAGTCAGGAATGCTTACTCTCATGTTCTTGGTGAAGTCAGGAATACTTTGATCCTCTCATGTTCTTGGTGAAGTCAGGAATGCTTACTCTCATGTTCTTGTTGAAGTCAGGAATACTTTGATCCTCTCATGTTCTTGTTGAAGTCAGGAATACTTACTCTCATGTTCTTGGTGAAGTCAGGAATGCTTACTCTCATGTTCTTGGTGAAGTCAGGAATGCTTACTCTCATGTTCTTGGTGAAGTCAGGAATGCTTACTCTCATGTTCTTGATGAAGTCAGGAATACTTACTCTGATGTTCTTGGTGAAGTCGGGAATACTTACTCTCATGTTCTTGGTGAAGGCAGGAATGCTTACTCTCATGTTCTTGTTGAAGTCAGGAATGCTTACTCTCATGTTCTTGGTGAAGTCAGGAATACTTTGATCCTCTCATGTTCTTGTTGAAGTCAGGAATACTTCCTCTCATGTTCTTGTTGAAGTCAGGAATACTTCCTCTCATGTTCTTGGTGAAGTCAGGAATACTTACTCTCATGTTCTTGGTGAAGTCAGGAATACTTACTCTCATGTTCTTGGTGAAGTCAGGAATACTTACTCTCATGTTCTTGGTGAAGTCAGGAATGCTTACTCTCATGTTCTTGGTGAAGTCAGGAATGCTTACTCATGTTCTTGTTGAAGTCAGGAATGCTTACTCATGTTCTTGGTGAAGTCATGAATACTTACTCTCATGTTCTTGTTAAAGTCAGGAATACTTCCTCATGTTCTTGGTGAAGTCAAGAATATTTACTCATGTTCTTGGTGAAGTCATGAATACTTACTCTCATGTTCTTGTTGAAGTCAGGAATGCTTACTCTCATGTTCTTGGTGAAGTCAAGAATACTTACTCTCATGTTCTTGGTGAAGTCATGAATACTTACTCTCATGTTCTTGGTGAAGTCATGAATACTTCCTCATGTTCTTGGTGAAGTCAGGAATACTTACTCGCATGTTCTTGGTGAAGTCAGGAATGCTTACTCTCATGTTCTTGGTGAAGTCAGGGATGCTTACTCTCATGTTCTCATGAATACTTCCTCTCATGTTTTCGGTGAAGTCAGGAATACTTACTCTCATGCTCTTGTTGAAGTCATGAATACTTACTCATGTTCTTGGTGAAGTCAGGAATACTTACTCTCCTGTTCTTGTTGGAGTCAGGAATACTTACTCATGTTCTTGGTGAAGTCAGGAATACTTACTCTCCTGTTCTTGTTGGAGTCAGGAATACTTACTCTCATGTTCTTGGTGAAGTCAGGAATGCTTACTCTCATGTTCTTGGTGAAGTCAGGAATACTTCGATCCTCTCATGTTCTTGGTGAAGTCAGGAATACTTCGATCCTCTCATGTTCTTGGTGAAGTCAGGAATACTTACTCTCATGTTCTTTGTGAAGTCAGGAATACTTCGATCCTCTCATGTTCTTGAAGTCAGTAATACTTCGATCCTCTCATGTTCTTGTTGAAGTCAGGAATACTTCGATCCTCTCATGTTCTTGGTGAAGTCAGGAATACTTACTCTCATGTTCTTTGTGAAGTCAGGAATACTTCGATCCTCTCATATTCACCAAATGTACACCACTCCTTTATGTTGTGACAGTTCAATGTTTACTAACTCCTATACAAGTCATTGGATGAACCTATGTTGGTTTCTTCACCTATCATAGTGCGCCCAACAATCGTTATACCTCAGAGGAATCCTGTACACACTGTGGGTGAATTTGTCGAGCTACATTGCCAAGTTACGGGTAGCCCGCCCCCCAGGGTCACGTGGGAGAGGGAAGGAGGAACTCTGGCACCACATCATGATATTCGTAATGGCGTTCTCACGTAAGTTGATGGAGTCAAACTCTACTACAAGCCTAATAAACAGTATCACATTGTTTTATGACTGATACTATTGTTTCCTTCCCCAACTATTGCATTCATCTAAGAAACATGGATACATACTACAAAAAAAGGGGAATAAATATTGGTAAAAATAAAGAAAAGAAATTTAAAATATATAATTTAATTATGAATTGTTAAAATATTCTTGTATTTTCAGAGGTTTGAGTTTTCTACATTTATCCAGATTTCTTTATATTTTTTTTACATAATTCTTGAAGAAATTTCCAGATTTGCTGATTTAGTCCCAAACCTTACATGCTGTTATCGCTATTCTTCGTTGTCATCATTTTCAGCAAATGGATAATCTACTGATGACATCTGTTTTGAATTATCATATTTGGAATGAAATATAGATTCTGTGTTCAAAATTACAAAATATTAGGTGAAAAAATACGAGTTCTGCTTTTATAAACAATGTTTCAGTTAAGTTGCACACTAGTATCTTCGAAACTGATATCCTGGCAGGGAAAGCATTCGCACACTGCTTTCGAAGTAAGTCGATATGGGTCGAAATATGCAGACAACCTGTAGTTAAGTTTAATCTCGCTGTTGATCTTGTGACTGTAGCTATGTGAGCAGTATGAAACAAAAGTAGATGCTTTACCTTGTTCTCAGTTGCTTTCACTGTATGTACATGTACTTTTCCCATGTTCATGCTTAAAGTAGGATTCTCAATAGCGTTGTAGGCATTACAGAGTAACCTCGTTCTCTGTCAGTGACAGTTTTGTGAAAACTGAAGTTGTGTGATAAAGATTATTTTTAATTCCACGATGAAAAAGTAGTTGACATATCGATAATAATTGTGTGCAAGGAAATGAAATCAATACAAAAGAGTAGCTCATGTAAGTACTCAATCACAAATTTATTTGTAAGAAATTAACCAAAAAGTGTATGGCCACCTAGAATCCCAGAGCCTGACCTAAAGTGCTGGGTTTGTATAGTTTCCAGATATTTTAAAAAATCTACTTAAATCTGCGATTTCCATTGGAAAGCTCCCATAACTGAAAGCTTCATCAGCTCCCATAACTTTTGAATGATTTTTATAAGTAACATAGCACACAAGCACATTGTTTATGGATTTTGCCTCGTCATTGCACACATTTCACCAGTTTTCATCATAATCATTTCCTCTCTGTCGACCCAGAATCTACAATGTGGCTGCTTCTGATGAAGGCCGTTACATCTGCACAGCAGGCAATGAGGCCGGCTCTACCAGAGATTATGTTTACCTCACCGTACAAGGTATGTGACATCTCCTCTGATTGGCCCTTGCAGAATTTCTCACCAGCATTGGCTGATCAAACAGTTATTAAATCTAGTACATGGACTATGTCCCAGTCGACTAATTACCAGATGACTACTTACAGATGACTAATTACCGGATGACTAATTACCAGTTGATTAATTACCAGATGACTATTTACCAGATGACTAATTACCGGATGACTGATTACCAGTTGACTAATTACCAGGTGACTAATTTCCAGGTGACTAATTACCAGATGACTATTTACCAGTTGACTAATTACCAGATAACTGTTTACCATATGACTGTACCAGAAGACTAATTACCAGATGACTAATTAACAGATGGCTAATTACCAGATGACTAATTACCAGTTGACTAATAATTACCAGTTGACTAATTACCAGATAACTATTTACCAGATGACTATGTATCAGTTGACTATTTACCAGATAGCTGTTTACCAGATGACTAATTACCAGATGACTATGTACCAGAAGACTAATTACCAGATGACTGTTTATCAAATGTCTAATTACCAGATGACCAATTACCAGTTAACTATTTACCAGATGACTACTTACCAGATGACCAATTACCAGTTAACTATGTACCAGTTAACTATTTACCAGATGGCTATGTACCACCAGAAGACTAATTACCAGATGACTGTTTACCAGATGACTAATTACCAGATAACTAATTACCAGATGACTATGTACCAGTTGATTAATTACCAGAAGACTAATTACCAGTTGACTAATTATCAGACGACTGTTTACCAGATGACATTTACCAGATGACTAATTACCAGATAACTATGTACCACTTGTGATACCAGAAGACTAATTACCAGATGACTATTTACCAGTTGACTATTTACCAGATGACTATGTACCAGTTGATTAATTACTAGATGACTAATTACCTGATGACTTTGTACCAGATGACTAATTATCGCATGACTAATTACTAGATGACTATTTACCTGTTGGCTATTTACCAGATGACTTAATTACCAGATGACTATGTACCAGTTGATTAATTACCAGAAGGCTAATTACCAGAAGACTAATTACCAGACGACTAATTACCAGTTGACTAATTACCAGATGACTATTTACCAGATGACTATGTACCAGTTGATAATTACTAGATGACTAATTACCAGATGACTTTGTACCAGACGACTAATTACCAGATGACTAATTACCAGATGACTAATTCCCAGAAGACTAATTACCAGAAGACTATGTACCAGAATTCTATTTACCCGTATAACTACTTATCAGATGACTAATTACCAGATGACTATTTACCAGATGACTAATTATCAGTTAACTATGTACCAGATGACTAATTACCAGATGACTAATTACCAGATGATTATGTACCAGAATACTATTTACCTGTATAACTAATTATCAGATGACTATAATTACCAGTTATCTATTTACCAGATGACTAATTACCAGATGACTAATTAACAGATGACTAATTAACAGATAACTATTTACTAGATGACTATGTGCCAGATGACTATGTACCAGATAACTAATTACCAGTTAACTATGTACCAGATGACTAATTACCAGAAGACTATTTACCAGATGACTCTTTACCAGATGACTATGTACCAGATGACTATTTACCAGTTGACTAATTACTGGATGACTATTTACCAGTTGACTAATTTCCAGCTGAATATTTAACTAATTACCGGATGAGTAGTTACCAGTTGACTATTTACCAGATGACTATTTACCAGTTGATTATTTACCAGTTGAATATTTAACAGTTGACTATTTACCAGATGACTAATCACCAGATGACTAATTTCCAGATGTGTAATTAACAGGTGACTAATTAATAGAGGACTAATTAACAGATGACTATTTAACAGATGACTGCCTTCATGTGCATGGAAGGGCCGGCCTTCTCACTACTACACACAAAGGGATGTGTGGAGATTGATAGGTGGGTCCAATACAGGACATTGGCCATTGATAGTTCTCGATAACATCATGTATTGGACCCGTCTGTTGGCCATCCTACACTCTGTCATGTGACCTCTACCTTCGTGATCACACTTACGTTAGAAAGACGTGTCTCTTTCCTGTACTTTGTTATATGACGTTGGTGATGACAATCCTATAGACGTTATAGTGGATAGCAGGATTGATAAACTTATTGTCTGGCTTGACCCAGTATCATAAACTAATAGAATACACAATTAAATTTACTTATTTATGTAATTTATTTTAATAAAACCACGTAATTAAACCATGCAGGCTTATCAACCTCCACAGACCCCTTTGCCCCAGACCCCTTCAACTAGATCAGACTCCAAAGACTTCTCTCCCTTCAGTGTGACAGGGGAGATAATCACCTTGTGATTGATTTTTGACAAGGGAGGTAACCTGTTTCTTCTGCAGATGCAGATTGAAAACCAGAATAATGGTGCAGCAGCCAGCCCTCTTATAGGAGAACAGTTGTGTTTGGAAGCTCAGTGAAATATATATATAATTGCATATCTCAATGTTTTTTTTATGAAATAATAATTGTTGCCGGAGTGATTTCTCCAGGGTTTTAATCCCTTACTGTTGATCATTATTATGTTACAGATGTGGGTGGCCCAACTAATGGAATCAAGACAGACACACAGACAGTAGATGTGGGAGACAGAGTGGAGTTTGAATGTATTGTCACAGGTAGGCTCATGAGAGGAACATTGGATAGTATAGGCATCAAACAACTAAAATATGTTGAAGATTGGAAAGTTTGAATATTCAACATTATTATTGGCCAATGGACATGGTGGATTGATGTTGTGTATTTCATCCTAATTTGGTTACCATGGTTACTGGTAAACAGTATAATATTCAGGATGTCAGTCTTTGTATAAATATTTGCTCCTTCCATTGTATGGATTAAATATAGTCCAAACAAACAAAAGTAAAATATCTAATCGATTAATGTATGATATTCAACTGTACCTGCTAAAATGCTGCTATGACCTGTTAAATATCTGTAGTAAATAATCTAGATTTTGTGAAATAGTCTACAGTGGTAAAGTATTTCTCCATTGATTTAACGATAATGGACATTGTACATAGTATCAGAAATTGAACCAATGATAATTGATGTTATTACTGCAATAAATTATCTCCACTCAACTAAAACTAGTTATAAAATTGTCTTTACTAGGTACACCAAGGCCAACCATTCGCTGGGACAAGTTGGGCGGAGTTGTTCCCCCTACTGCCATCATTGGGGAAGGTATTCTAATCATTCCTCAGGTACAGCCTGACGATGCTGGTACATACAGGTGTACTGCCACTAATGCTGCTGGATCTGTACAGTCTCAGGTTGTCCTCTTTGTACGAGGTAAGGACATTGAACAGGTGCTGAAGATCAATACACACAAATACACACATGATTATTGTTACAGTGAGTAATGGTATATTATCTGGGGCTTACAGGTTTTGTAATCAGCTCACTATTAAACAATAGGACTACTAAATCATTTGACCAATCACATTTTGGGGATATTCTATAGAATATTGCTTGAATTTGAATAGAAAAGTGATATATAAACTGATATTTTGCAAACTTCTAAATGCCATTCATTGTCCATCTGTTTGACCAGATTTTCAACTAATGATGTAACTCACATGAGGATATATTTGTGTTAGCTAACATCACGAGGTATTATATTTCTGTAGCCCGACCAGTGATCTCTGTTCCCCAAGACATTCGTACAGCGTCCCTGGGCAGTACAGCCAACTTGAACTGTGAGGCTCAGGGTTACCCTCAACCAGCCGTCACATGGCATAGGAGAGAGGGACAGCTTCCCGGGTAAGGCCAGAGAATTCAAACTTCACCAAACTATTTTAGAGATTGCTTTTTCCACCTGTCCATATGTCCGTGTATCCGTCCCACCAAACTTGTCTGGGCCATATCTTGAATACTATGTAAGATAAACCTTTGAAATTTTGAATATACAGTGTTTATATCATGAAGATGTGCACTGTCATGTTTTGTTATTGAAATTAGGTACATTTTGATGATTTTTCTGGTTTCCATGGCAACAGAATGGAAAAATATCCATATAGCAATGTTTACGCTCTAGAAGCCAAACTATTGCAGCTAGAGACTTCAATTTTTGTATACAGCATCGTTGTGGTAAAGCAAAGGGCTATCAAAATTGGGCCCATTTTTGGGGTTTCCATGAAAACAGAAAGGAAAATATCCATATAACAATGTTATTGCTCTAGAAGCCGAACCATTGCAGCTAGAGACTTTAAACAAATCATTGTTGTGTGGTGCAGCACAGGCCTATTGAAATTCGGACCATTTCGATGATTTTTGTGATTTCCATGGCAACAAAATGGAAAATATCTATATAACAATGTTAATGCTGTAGAAGCCAAACGGAGCTTTCTCTGGCCTTCATGTCAGCACATCTACCACTACTCTTCAGAGCATGTCCCCACCTTCAGGGCACCGAGCCTCACGAAGCTCCAACCTCTATCTCCAAACCTAACTCTCGCCCGATCCTCATATATTGCGTTTGAGCTTATGTATCCAATATATCTTGGCAGAAAGTTGAAATTTGTGTGTAGTCTGCAATGACAATGTTGGTATAATTCTGCCACCCCTCAATGAATTGCAACCCCAAAAGGGCTCAATTTATCAGGTGGAGCTATGTTTTTTGGTCAGATACACAGACTTTGACATAGAACTTAGAAACGTGTATTATGTATTGTCTGTAGTGCGATGTACACATACACAATTGTGTATTTTTGCATCCTCTTTCGGTTATCTCATTGGGGGGGGGGGGGCGGGCAAACCATGAGCAATCTCCGATTGCCTTTTTCCTGAGTTCAT
>JAVTVY010050879.1:0-26340 GCA_036873755.1 Hanleya hanleyi
CCACATCTTGGCGACCATCTTGTACCCACCTCCCACATCTTGGCGGCCATCTTGTACCCACCTCCCACATCTTGGCGGCCATCTTGTACCCACCTCCCACATCTTGGCGGCCATCTTGTACCCACCTCCCACATGGCGGCCATCTTGTACCCACCTCCCACATGGCGGCCATCTTGTACCCACCTCCCACACATCACACATGCGCACACCGCCCCAATACCGCCACAAAACCTACACTTATGACGTCACACCAGGTTCTGCGCATGCGCAGTGAGGCGCTATTTGTTCAATTCGGTCTTTGTATACTACTAATATAACTATAGATTTTATGTGTTTCTCTGGATGTGTGGATGGATATCTGATCACTCAGAACTATCGATGGATATGGCAATTCAGTCGGCCAGTTCAAAGTTATACATGCAGCAGAAGGAGTATTATATCTCTATAATAGAACTGTATATATACTAAACCATACAGGTAGCTGTATTAAGGCGCCGGTGACTGTAAATAAAAGATACTTTAATCTGTTTTTCTGGCACCGAGCCAACCAGTATATACTATCTTACGATGTAAATTTTTCTGCATTTCTGTCTACTGTATTTTCATTGGGAGAAGTCTGCGCGAACCAGTCTAATCAAATCTCGATGTAGATTTTCCTAGGCCTCTTTGTCCTGGTATATGGATACAGCGGGCGGTAACCGCCTGTTCCCGGAACTGTTTTACTTCTGGATGCCCAACCACCTCGCTGGGGGTCTAATAACACCCCAGCCACCAGTCAGATTTTTGGACCGGATTCGGGGCCTTCGCGCACATCGCCGGAAGTGACATCATATATAGTAAAATAGATGTTTAACGAAAATTTTGATTACTTTTCAAGTCTGCATAATACCTCCGTTGACCTAGCGTTAAAAAGAATTATCTGGAGAAAATTTTCCCTGTTTATCTGGACAGAGCATATGAAAGTAGTTCGCTCATGTGCAACACTAAAGGAGTCGTTTGGTCGGATTCAAACTGAACCGTGCGTTGGTTGGTTTCCCCTATACGTCATAGCAACGTAGTAAAGGTCAACTTCCGCTATTGGAGGCAGGGATGTTATTGGAGCCTGCGAAATGGAGCATGCGCTGTGGGGAGGTTGCTGGATGCCTACAGCCGATCTAGATGTCCATAGCCATGCCGGCTGGATGTTGATTTCACAGCCGACAAAGAACTATGGTGTTCTATTTGGGCCAAGTTTGCGTCGCGTGGCGACTTTTGGAAACTCGCCACTCGCCACGCGCCGTGGACACTCCGGCGCGCGGCGACTGGCGACTTTCTGCTATCTCTTAACCTGCAAAAACTCGCCAGTCGCCATGCGCCGTAAAACACGGCGAGTTTCGCTCTATCTCTTAACCTGCAAAAACTCGCCGCGCGCCACTCGCCGGACGAACCACGGCGCGCGGCGACTGGCGACTTTTGATTTTAGAGAAACTCGCCACTCGCCACGCGCCGTGGACCTCTCCGGCGCGCGGCGACTGGCGACTTTTTGTTATCTCTTAACCTGCAAAAACTCGCCAGTCGCCACCCGCCGTTAAACACGGCGAGTTTCGCTCTATCTCTTAACTTGGAAAAACTCGCCGCGCGCCACTCGCCGGATGAACCACGGCGCGCGGCGACTGGCGACTTTTGACTTCTGGAATTCTCAGGACTTTTTCTCAAGTGCGCATGCCCGGGGGGCATCAATTATCGGAATATTTTGTTCGAAACCTGCTGTCATTTAATTTAATTTTAAATCTCTTCCTCGTGCATAAATATACATAATTTCTAATGAATGAACTCTCCAGCTACATCTGATGCTATGTGACTAATTTTGAAGATGTAAGCTATCTGTAATAATTAATATAGTTGTTTTTTGAAACAAGTTTCTTTTTAATGCAATACGCATATAGGGCAATCTAATTTCGTCAAATGTGCAATTATTTCTTTATTAAAATACTCGTTATCCGTTTCTGTGCAGAACTTGCATACTCTCGTTATTATCTGCTGGTATATTTTAAAAAGTTGACACCAAGACAACATTTTCAATCGTTTTTTTAATCTTTTTTTTATATAAGTGCCTATATATATTTATAAAACAGCATATCGTTTTCAGTTCAGAATGAATCGCTTTGAAATTGTTCTTTATTTAAGATACAATAAAGCACTCGACGCGGGAATTTTGTTTTACAAGATAAAAGCAACGTCAACTAATATGCTGTATGAAATATTAAGAAAGCGAATAGAGCGTCATCGTCATATTGATTAAAAAAAGTAAGAAAAAATGCTAACATTTTCTCTGGATGATTGAATTTCTCTCTTCGTAAGTTTTATGTGAAACACGGGCGATATGTTTGTATAAGAGATCCTTTATTGCTGTTTAAATCCATAGAGCGGCTCTTTGTTGGGTTGATATTTTCTGTATCGCAAACCCTACAAACTATCAAGACCCTATTTTTAAAGATGAAAAGACGTATTTCTTCCAACAGTTTCCATGTTTTTTTTACTTCATCAAATTCGATGAGATCGCGACTGTGATTTATGATATTGCAACTGCATAATTGATGCTCCTCGGGCATGCGCACTCGAGAAAAAGTCCTGAGAATTCCAGAAGTCAAAAGTCGCCAGTCGCCGCGCGCCGTGGTTTGTCCGGCGAGTGGCGCGCGGCGAGTTTTTCCAGGTTAAGAGATAGAGCGAAACTCGCCGTGTTTTACGGCGCGTGGCGACTGGCGAGGTTTTGCAGGTTAAGAGATAGCAGAAAGTCGCCAGTCGCCGCGCGCCGGAGATGTCCACGGCGCGTGGCGAGTGGCGAGTTTCACTACAGTCAAAAGTCGCCAGTCGCCGTGCGCCCTGGTTCATCCGGCGAGTGGCGCGCGGCGAGTTTTTCCAGGTTAAGAGATAGAGCAAAACTCGCCGTGTTTTACGGCGGGTGGCGACTGGCGAGTTTTTGCAGGTTAAGAGATAGCAGAAAGTCGCCAGTCGCCGCGCGCCGGAGAGGTCCACGGCGCGTGGCGAGTGGCGAGTTTCTAAAAGTCGCCACGCGACGCAAACTTGGCCCAAGTAGAACACCATAAAGAACAAAGACTTCATGAACACACCATCTCAGTCTGATTGGTTGAACCTTCATACTCGTGATAGGCAATAAACTGTCCGAGTTCATAGCCTTCAAGATTTGGCATTCCGAAATTTGCACTATCATTACTTGCGCGGGTCTCCGGTCTCCAACTTATACATTATTCTAAGCATAACGGCGCTTTCTTTGAATATTGGGGAAGTAGTATATATATATGTATAAAATTATGCCAGCTACCACCAGTTCAGATTATCGTCCTGGGTTAATAGATAGGGCAAAGTGAATTTATTCGAACCGCAGCTGAAGTCACGGGTCAGTGCATAGAGAGGCTTTTCTTTGTTCTATCTAGCGGAGCCTAGCGGAAACCCGCACAAATACTTCTAGTGCAAATGTCGGATTCCGGATGTCGAACAGTCAACCATATCTGCCTTTCCAGTCGTGGGACTACTCAACGCCACCCCGGTGATCCCATTTTTGTCCTTCTGAAATCACCCTGCTAGGAACATCTCAATCTATGGGATAAATTATGGTCCCCAAAAAGTCAATGGTATGATATTCGATAGGCATACTATACCAGTAGTACCATTGTTTTACCCATTTACAGATAAAATGCTAGTTTGTACATGAATATTTTGTTCATGAATACCGTATGATGAGATTTCAAACCCTTCTTCATATTATAACTCATTGAATAAACACTTTTTCGAAACCCAAACATCTGCAGCTGTTATGTGCGTGACATTCTGTTCAAATTCGGATAGTTTGGGATGAAAATATCAATATACTGCGGGAAATTGAGAGGCCAATTCCATCTCTTTATCACGTCCGTTGACGTCAGGGCATCGGTTATGTATACTTCAATTGTATTTTCATGGCCCATATGTCATTTGAAAAGACAAGTTATTGACTTAATTTGGGCACTTCTAACATCTCGTTTATCATTTATTCGTGCTGAAATCTATTTGGTTCAACTAATTCAATATAAATAACAGTTCACAGGATAGGCGAGCCTGTCCCGGTAATATTTGAAAAGATTTCAATTAAAAACAAGTGTAGCAGAATTATATATATTTTTATATGGTTTCGATTATTAAAAGGGAACTTTAATTTGATAGTGTAGTATTTCTTATCAGAGTCTGGAAGAGGGGCGTTGAAGATAATAATTCATATTATAACTAACAGCAGAAGAGACACTCTTTAGCCATGACATTCCACCGGTACCAGCATTTCAATGGTGCAAAGGAGTAAATTCTGCGTACATCATATTTCTTTTTCTCACAACTAATACATTCAAATACAGACAGCAACATAAAGAGAGAAGCGTAAGTGTTTAATTACGTCAAAAAGTTTTACCAGTAAATACAGTACCGGTAAAACCAAACCAAATCATATAAATGGGGCATAACCCGTGCGTGCAATCAGCGCGGGGCGAGAACTCGGAACTCGCATAAGCCATAAACAATGAACTATCTAGTGCAATGTGAATTTTTATGGTACGATGTATTTTTTAGGGATTCATGCTCATTCGTGGTATAATGTTCGAGTTTAGAACCTCTTTACTAGCATATCGAGATACACAGTCCTGGGGGGATTTCAGTCGTAATGTACCAATCTCACGTTCGGCTATTTCCGTATTGGCGGAACAGTTTTCGCAGCTAAAGTGAGTTCTGGGGCTAGATTGGTAATGTACAACTGGCGAGCACGTGGCAATGTTTTCGTCACATGACCTCGTCCTGCGCACGCAGATTGGTTCGTCGCATGTGTTGAGGCGAGTTGTGTCTTCAGTCAGAAGGCATGGCGATGTGAGAGACGGAGGATCGAAGAAAGGCGCTAGTTTCAATGCTGCAATTGAGAACTGACAGCGAGTGTGGATATGTAGCGAGGTTAGCTCACGGTGAATGCAAGTAGGCTGTTAGTTTTATGAAGTAATCATCGGGCAAGCCTGTTCGAGCGATGTTCTGAGACAAACGTTCCGTCGCAAGAAGAAGCTGGTATTGTGCGCGCGGAGATGCAGATAAAACGTGTTTGAGGCGAGATGGCGGAGCAAGATGGAGATAGCATCGTCGAGGAGTGGCTCCGCTCCCTGGGGCTCGTTATGTATACTCAGGCCTTCCTAGATAATGGTTATGATGATTTGGAAATATGCAAACAAATAGGCGAACCCGACTTGGATGCTATTGGTGTCATACGACCCGAGCAAAGAGAAATTCTCTTGAAGGCGGTAAGAATTTTGAAAGAGGAGGGGGGCACGGCCGTCTATTTTACTTTGGAAGATGGGCGAGGGGAACAATTACCCGACTGCGAAGATGATTCCGTTTTTGCGGATGTGGGGTCATTTGCCAGTCCTCCCCCCTCCCCCGTTAAACAGAAACGGAAAGGTTTACAGCGACTGTCTCAAGCCCAGCGACTAGAATCCTACGAGGAAGGGAAATCGGCCCTGCTTATTTACCCCAAAGTTCAACTGAAGTTAATTTTAAGAGATAAACTTTTGGATGATGGACTCAATTTGGCCTCCGTCCCATACACAGGACCGGTAAGTTTGAAGTTGTGATTTTAATATCCAGTCGTTTTAATTGAATTTGTTGATATTATTCAACAATATGCAATGGTACCAGTGCTGTTTGTATTGAATTAATTGCGCGATTATTTTTTCATCTTTTTAACACTTTGTCACATTGCCAAAATAATACAATTTGAATCAATCGAGACCGCTTTGATATCAATCATTTTCCCGTATTGGAGCTATCAGTGGTCGACCTAAAGATCAGTTTGAAGTGTGTGACAGCTATGTAAACACAATGGTTTATTATATCATTATCTCTACCATATAAGCTTAGTTCATGTAGAATGCAAGTTCATGTAAAGAATTCATTGCCTACATGAGAAATTCAAATTATTCACAAGTTAACATGAAAAGATCAACATGCTTACCTTATTAGATAATAGAGCAATATTATTGTTTATAAAGTGGAAGCCTGGAACAACAGGTACCAGGTATCTTGAGAAAACTAGTTAAAAACCCCAGGATTAAATCATATTGTTTTGGGGGCCTTTGATGTAATAGATTCAATTGATTGATCGATGTATACTTTCTGAAGTGTGTTAATAGGAGGGCTGTGTCACCTGTCATCAAATTACCCCCCCCACACACCTTTTTACCTCTTTTACACTATAAGGTCACATCTTAATCACAGGCTAGCCCTAAAGGTTTTGCAGAATATTTCCCTCCCATTTAATCAGTTGGCCCATGACATCAACAATCAGGCCTAAAGATAGGAGATCCATTCTTGTTTCATATACTGGTGTCTTCTCTTGTATACCTGTCAGATCATTGTATACAAAATGTACTGAATTCACTTTTCTTTATCTTCCAGTAGGTAAATAGTATACATAGCTTATCAGGGGATTATCCATTAATATGCTTAACTCATTTAGATTTTCCCTTGTGTGAGTAAACTAACAGCTAGTTTATATAGCCTGGTCAGAGTTTATGGTGGCTAAATACACATCTTTTGTCCTTCAGCAGTGAGTGCTACATATCATGTGTATTAAAGAATTTCTGTGATAGGGTTGTAGAAAATGCACTTTTAATTTGAGAATATTATATGATTGATATGAAGTGGGCTAGCCCTAAAGGCTTTGCAGAATATTTCCCTCCCATTTAATCAGTTGGCCCATGACATCAACAATCAGGCCTAAAGATAGGAGATCCATTCTTGTTTCATATACTGGTGTCTTCTCTTGTATACCTGTCAGATCATTGTATACAAAATGTACTGAATTCACTTTTCTTTATCTTCCAGTAGGTAAATAGTATACATAGCTTATCAGGGGATTATCCATTAATATGCTTAACTCATTTAGATTTTCCCTTGTGTGAGTAAACTAACAGCTAGTTTATATAGCCTGGTCAGAGTTTATGATGGCTGAATACACATCTTTTGTCCTTCAGCAGTGAGTGCTACATATCATGTGTATTAAAGAATTTCTGTGATAGGGTTGTAGAAAATGCACTTTTAATTTGAGAATATTATATGATTGATATGAAGTGTTCTTGTCATATATTTAGTCACAATTCTTAATGTGTTAAAAGCTTGTAGTTCACAGAAATATATGTAGCTCCTGGGTATAAACTACCTCAGACATGCTAGATTTCTTTCCAGCCTGTTATATGGAACCTGTTGTATGGATCCTTTTGTATGTGTCAGTCATAGGGAGGAATACATGTATCTCTGTCGGATGTGTATTGTTGTTGGTGGCCACACTGTGGTCACAGTGATCGAATTAAGGAACACTGTGCCATCGTATTGTCACAGCACACAGGGGACAACTGTAATAGACCACGCTGTGGCCCTGAATCTCCCTGCTTAACACTGTCGGCTGGTATAAATAGATGTAGTACTACTATGTCAGGATACATGTAATATTTACTGAAGCGAAATGCAAACAGTTTTGCAGCATAAATGTATTTCAAAATCAAATTTCAAATTCAATTATCTTGTACAAATTATTTCTGATTATTTTATTATGTACACTTTGGTTGTGTATCCAAAATGGTCCAGGGTCCAAACACCAATTAGGCTACCATAGTGTATCATATCTGAGTTAACATGGTTAATGAAATCTTAATTAGTGGTCATTTGTGTGCTAATAATGTGCTAGCCTCATGCTGAGCGTTTCATCCAACTGTGGGAGGGAACCGAGAGTGATCATTGTTAATCATACACCCTGTTAACACATGCATGGAATTGGAAACAGTCCATGGTGAAATCCGCACAGCTGTCTGACCTTTTTTGGAGAAATTAGTTCCGGTGTACATTATAGATTCTTCAACAATTTACAGTTTATATTCCATGTTCAAAGTTCTCACCCTACAATATTTATTATAAATACACTCGACTCGTTTACGTGAAATTGAAGGGTATCAGTATACTACATGTACATGTAGTCTGTCAGTTTTAAGCAGTAAATCTCTCCCACTCTCCATCAGTTTCCTTAAAGATGTAATCAGCCTCAAATCTGGGCTGAAATCGATATCTCTCAAACTTAACGAAAGTGACATATGTTACAACAGGTACAAAATGAAACACATCTGACCACAAGAAACTAAACTTGTTTCTACCATTCACGAGAAAATAGAAGGAGTTGATCTTTAAAAATAAACAGCATGGCATGCCGTTTATTTTTCCACGGCCGTGTCAACACGCGTATACACGTATGGTGCATTCTACCAACGTATGCTATGCGACATCACCGAACCGTAGGCACGAGCCATGACGCTATCCCATGGCTGCAGCTGTGCAGCATTCAAATTCGTGAGCGTCGCCACGTCACTCATACGTCACGCAGTGACGTCATTTTCCTCTCCGCGTACAACACACACTCAATGGCGAGACAGAAAAGCCGTCGAAGCGGGCAGAGTTACAAATTTCTCTGACAAGATATTCTTGCATTCATTGTATATGACGATCCCACTGTCATCAAATATAATACATATGATGCTTTGGTAATCTTCTCTGCTGAAAAAACGCAGAGGGGAGAGTTTACAAAATCCATCCATTTTGAGGCTGATTACATCTTTAAGTTTTCTCCAGGGGAGCAATCAATCACTCTCCTCAAAACTGTCAATGCAATGGTTAGTGGTATTTGGAGAGAGCGATCACTCTCGCAAACCAAAATCCAGGGGAGTGACCTACATGTACAGCTCTCGTGGATTTTGTAAACACGAGAGACTGGTATATATACGATGTACGGTCTTTTGGGGGAAATGTTATGATCAGACGTCACTCCGAATAAGTGCTGCAGTGTGATTGAAGAATTGAGGCCCAGGTTCCTCATTAGATTGAGCCAGCATTTCTCATCACTGGTAATGATTTGTATTGTGGCAGAGGTTGGGGCAGCGACTCTGTGCATGTTGTCTGTATAAATGATCTCGATGAAGATGCAGGGAGGAATCAATGATTACACGTGCCTTGCTTGTTTTCCTGCCCTATAGCTGCCCAGCCTGGACGGGCTGCCAGGGGAGCCAAGCTCTGCCACCTTGCACCATGTAGCTGCATCAATAGGGGTAAAACAGGCAGATGTTGACTTCACAGACTGGGCAAAAAAATAGCCTGTGTTGGGTCACATAATGCAGGAGACCCGGTCTGCTTTCGTGGCAAACAGAAGAATGAATCCGGAGCGAAAGAAAGCCATAGACGGGGAAATTGGCCTTAGGGTACTCATCCCGATATAACACATGTACAAGACTGACTGCATGGCCTTTTAACAGCGCAAATAGCCCATGTGTAAACTGGTCATGGTCGCTGATGACACGGCTGATGAAAACATAATGTTCGTGTATTTATAGGTTATAGCTTGTACGTGAGATAGTTTGAATGGCAAACCGAGCATTAAGTATGCAATTATTATAAATTACACTCTGTGTGCATGCATTATCTTCAATAATTTCGTTTGTATGGTAATGTTTTTGTTTGTATGACAACGCAAGTGTGAGACCTGTTCTTTGATCTCTCTCATAAATAATAAATTTAATGTTATTTACAAAAGCAGTACCGGGTACCGGTAACATCATTCTCTTGGACCTTCAGTATAGATTTGCTGATTTGTACATAGTGCGCAGACCTGTACATGTTCAACAATTTACAATGTAAATGAAGAACAAAGTTAATTTAATTGACCAAATACACAGTATAATATAGATACATGATGTAATTTAAAGACAGCAGAAAGCACCTGGTCTTAATTTAACAATAATTATAAATTTCAGGGTTTGAAATTCAAAATGATTAGTCATTTCTAAGATTTTGATCAGAAATTAAAGTTGACTGAATAGTTATAAGAGATCAAGTAACACAGTCTTCCCCTTTAAACAAATTGTTCTAAGTCGATTCATAAGATTTGTTAATGGGAGAACATTTCAAATGTTTAACTTGTAAATATCGGTATCTGAAATTTGTGTAAGATCATGTTTAGCCTAGAATGTTGTTTCACATATAAATATGATCTGAGGACAATATTTATACAGTGGTTGAGACAGCTGTGTCAGAAGGGGGTGTTTACATGGCGTGAAGATCAGTCTTGGACTTGGGTGCCAGAGGGGAATCCTGCTCATGGAAGATGCTGGGTCAATGTATATGAACGTGTGACCCCTCACTTTGTGTGAACAGTCAGCTGTCCAGGGGTGAAGACTTTACTGCATCGAGAACATTCATGTATCTCCCAAAATAATTTCCATATCATGCCTTGCATGTAAACAATTAGTGTTATGAAAACAATATATACCAGGACTGTTAAAGTTCATAGATCATCAAAATGTTGGTCTGGCGTTTTTTCTTGGCAAATACCAGACCTCTCAAATTATAATTTTGCCAAGGCATGAAATTTGAGTATATCCGCCCAGGAGACCTGAGCCCCCGAAAAATTCAAATTTGTATACAATTTTTCGCATTTCTGTTTCATAAAACAGCCTACCACTATACATTTCACTCTTCACGGAGGCTATTTACTTTCCAACCAAGTCTCGGAAAATTTTGAGATTACTGACTCCTTTTTCTGCAAACTGGGGCAATTTTGATGAATCCTCGATTATTTTAGATAAAATTTCTTGAAACTGCCCAGAGATTTTGATATAGCTGTGGAAGATCGTGAGACAGATGCCAAATGTGGAGTCTCATACCGAATGTGTGAGGGTTGATAGGCCTGAAATACTGGCTTGCAGCACACTTCGTGTAAAACATTTCTGTCGGATTTAATGATAACCCCCCCCCCTCCTCCTTTCCTCTCAGCAGGTGCTGGGATCATGATTTTAACAAGTGTGCTTTATGAAGACTTTGAGGATCTTTTGTAATCACCGATCTCATTGTGAAGAATTTGAGTGGCAAATTGGTTGATTTGTCCTGAATGTAGTTCTTTGGAGCCAATTAGGGCTGATGACCGTAAGAATGTGGTCAGTATCGTCCAGAGAATGGACCCTTCATCTCTGGAGTGTGGCGAGGCCACACGCCTTCCTCTGTCGGACAGTCCAGGAATTTCTTCTGGGCCATAATTAGTTTCCACCCATGCGGAATGGATGTATTGAATCTGAGTATTTTTACGATTATCCCCCGATTTAGCATTGTGCTAAATTCTAACAGCTTCGGGCCATCCCAATTTGCAGGTTGGACAGTGGTCACTGGCTAGAGCCTGAAGCATGCACCTGACTGTCTAAAGAAGTTCTTCACACCTGGGGGTACTTCACACTGCCATTACCTCCATGTACTGAAAAGCAAAAGATCAAACTGGTCAAGGATTAGACTGTTGCTGGCTGATATTAAAGAAGAGATCAAAGAGATTAGCGGAAAATATTTATTGTATATTCAAGAGACAGCTGCCTGGTCTACAGGTAATCTGAAAACATGGATATACCTTCAGGCATTAACTCATCATATCTGATCAACCTTTGGCTGTGTGTGCTATAGATTGGACCTGATCCGAACATAACATATGGAGAAAATTTCATGGTACAGTATTCAAAGTATGGGTAGGGGACAGGTGGAAAACTGATAACCCATTATTAAACGTTTAATTACCCATAATTAATCATAATCTATCTACTTGGGATTGCAAAGCTGTACCAAATACATCTGCCAGCAGGAAATGCCTGTGTATGATCCGGTAAAAAGTACGGTGTCATAACCGAGTAATTGATTACAGGTGAATGACAATTTTTTATATTTCCCCTGTAATTACAGAACCTTTTATCACAAACCCGAATTACGTGATTAATATAAAAAAATATGTGATGAATAAATGAATTGTGACTTTGTTTTTCCTGTAAACTGGCTGATGATATTTACATTGCGTGCTGTTCAGTTGTGTACATGTTCATTTCCTAACCTTGTCAAGTTTCAATTCCAACCAGTTTCTTCAACACTTAATCGTGAAATTAGATTCCCCAGCGACATTAACAGTTACTTCACCTTGAGATGTTATGTAACGAAAAAATATTGATCGTGAAATTGTACGCTTACGCCTATTCCTGATGACATGTTCTTCAATCAGCAGAAACAATCAACTGGTGTATGTAAACTTGAACAGTGAACAATGCGAATGTATATTTCTCACGTACATGCAACTTTAGGATTTAGTAAATTTAAAAGTCAAAATCTTGAAATGTGAGTGAGGATAAATTTGAGACAGAAATTTAGAGAAGATTGTCGAGACTGCTCTCAGGGGAGGTGTGAAACTTGTAAGGCACATGCAGGCTAGTAATCTGTTCCAAGCCCTATTAGGTGAAAGTTACAAACCTTGAACTTTTCTGTAATACAATGTTAGAAACATTGATTGAAAAAATGAATGTTTCAATTCAGGTTTAGAGCGTGACAGCGTAATAAGATTCAACCACTGTACACAAAATCAGAAATAGCTGTTTTCCCCTCAAATATGTTTCACCAGAAACAAAGCACCATTTTTTTGGCCTTGTATATATATACCTGTTCTCGCCTATTGATCTCCTTTGGCTGTGTTTGTACAAATAGATTATCTGGCCATTTGTAGAGATCAGCTATAAATAGTGTGCCTGTTTAATTTAGGCCCATCATTGACACTGTATGGTATCATGTATGTAAATAGGAGCCGTGGAGAAAGCATACACTGGCTGTCATAACTGAACAACCCAAATATAATTCTGTCCTCACTCTGGTCATGGGACTGAAACAGATCTATCAAAATGTTACTCATTGATTTTATTTAAATAGACAGTTGCTATCGGGGTAAGTTTGTCCAATCAATAGCCTGAAATGTGACCTGGACACACCCTCATAATTTGTATATGTAGTCATGAAGGAACTTACCAGCTATTTATTCAATTAAATTTTAAAAAATACACAATGGACATTTTCTCTTGACATCATCATGGATGCACCTGGGCATGTATGGGGCAATGGTAGAAACACTCCGTAGCAAAGCGTTTTGGAAAGGTAATGAGGAAACACAATTCCAAATCTACCTTATTATATATTGGTTGGAACAATATGTATTTCAGAAAATAAATGGAGATTGGGTGAACAGGCAGATCCTACATGTATCTTAATGCCTCTCCCAAACTGAGCTATGTTATTAGCATTTTTTAATTTAGCATCTAGAGACTTCAGGCAGAAAAAGCAGATTTATAGAAATTTGTTTCTATTTGATTTTGACATCTACAAGTACGTCCTACAATTGTCCAAGAAAAGAAGAAAAAAGATTTCAAAGGCAGACTGATGAGATACTTTATCATAAATGGTTTCTCCTTCTTGGATGAATATACCATTTTGTTCGTTTTTTCAAGTGGTTAGTAATTTGTAACCAGCCCAGATTTGAGTGGATGTTGCTGTGTGGTATATTCGTTGCACCACCCTCATCATACATTTATCATTAGCCCACATATGTTTGTAATATTGTATCACTTAAGTCTGGGACAGGCTTCTAAATGTCACCATGAGGAGGCTGGTTTCAGTTCCGTAATGTCAACTTGAACCAAATGTCGCTAGTTTACTGCTTTTTTGATTTATTATTGAAATCCTAGTTCTGGCATGACACACTGTAATTAGAATGTGATGAAGTCTGTGCACATTTGCAGTGTTATTAGGCCAGGAGCTTGCTTCGACTGTGCCCCATTTTACTCCTCCATCCATTCTACAGGTCCGACTATGGGGTTTACTTCTCACATCTGTTTGCCCCTTATCATATGGATTTGAGGTCAGTCAGTTATCATTTACATAGATATACGATTACCTTAATTGTAATGTAGTACAAGGAGCTGCACAATATCCGCCCCCAATTAAAAACTGCCACATTGACTTCAATAAAAGTTTGGTCTATTTTTCTGCTAAGTTCACTCTTACTGTGTGAAGATATTAACTGAATGTTATCGGCAATCTAGACTCCACACATGTACAGAGCCCACTTTGGTAGGAAATTGGTCAACACAATTTACTTTTATTGAAATGACGAGTGGCATTATTAATGAACCTTAAAACTGGAAGATCTGTGTATCGAAGACAGTGGTTTAAGTGAGATCAGTATCGAAGATCGGAGATTGTCTTAAGTGAAGCTGTAGATCTATACACAAACATGTACACACATGTGCAGATAATAGTGGTGTTAACTGGGTGTGACTGATGACATGCCTCCAGCACAGGAAGTGCACCTAGTGGACACATGACCCTTCGAAGAAGAGCAAGCCCGTGTAGATTTTCCTGGACAGAATATTCCCGGGGTAAAATCAGGGAATAACGGTGATGTGTTGAATTTTACTGGCGATGGGTCAGCAGAGTCAGTAAAATGGATATTTGTGTCAGTAAAACCAGCATTAACCGAATTCGCAAATATTAATTTACAACATGGTTATTTCCATTTAATTCCTCTTCTTCCTTCGCAGCATAATTTTAACAACATTTACTTGAGAAAAAGCCACAATGAATCACAAAAAAAAAATCCTAGATTACTCGGTTATAGAACTATAACAGAAGCTCATCAGATATTCGTGAAACAGACAGCCAAAAGCATTGGCCTATCAGGTTGAAACTGTGCGGTGGTGCAAAGTCTACTGTTGCAAATATGTCAGATACCGATAAAATCGGATGTGGCATTATATAGCCTATTGTAAAATTTTACAGTGATTTATCATAGGCGAATGAATCCTTTCAATTTCTCTACATGTATGCTACATGAATGCAAGACTTGATACCAAGTAGTACAAAGACCAAAGTATGCAATCAGTAATTCCGGGCTGTCCTCCAATTTCCAGGATGTCACCCCTGGCCTGCTATAGTCCAGACAGTTAATGTTTATTTCCCAGCTAGCTCAGTCCCTATTAGTGTTCCCTCTAACTGTATCTTTATTTACCCCCCTGATTTACTCTAATTGAGTGAAGGTGACCGAAGCCTGTCACGTCAGCTTAGTATCATTTTCACTATCAGACTAGAGATCTTTCATTGCAGGTGTAGATTTTCAGCTTGGAGTAAGGACCAAATTAACATATATGGTGGGTTTTTTTGGTGGTGGTTGATGGCCAGGAGTTCTTGCATATCAAATTTTATTAATGATGAGGGATTTTCGGAAATCTCCCATTTCGGTACGGATTTACCAAAATGGAATGTTAAAACTAAGAAAGACTTACTATGATGCATTACACATGTAAATGTGATGTTCAGCAGAAGAAAGTTGTGCTCTTTAAAATTTGAAACTTGGATTCTTAGACTTGTGTCACTTGATTCAGGCCATCCATGCTTCATGAGCCACACATAGTTGGCAGCTGTAGATGGGTGAAACTCTCATAGACTGGTGTTCCTGCAACACATGTTGATCATGCGAACACCTTCACCATGGTATTGACATGAAGAGCTACATTTAATATTTCATAAATGACGATGGAAAGAAGGATTTGGACTTTCAAGACTGCAGTTTTGACAATGATACAATATTCAACATTATTGCTCAATCTCAGTAAACCCTGATTTGGCATATGTACAACTGGTGTGCTCTTGCCAAGAATTCGAAGGAATAGTCAGTCACTCAGCAGGGCCGTTACAAATAGTGTATGATAATTGCGTCTACATCAGACGAGCCACAGGCATCAAAACTGGTTCAACGACATCTAATGAAGTAACCATCTAATGAAGTAACGCTATTATAAAATTTGGTATGAGGATTTGTAGCATGCTCAAAAATAAATTTAAGCATTACAACATGTAGGCAAGAACAAGTACATGTATGAACATTTACATGTTTTTCCATATCTTCACAACATCAAGGTTTATTTCGAGTCAAAGGCGAAACCTTGACCATCTTGCAGAGCAGACTGAAATCAATTTCAGTGTATGCGAATCTGCAGATGAGAACCAAGGATAGAAACAGAACCACATGATCAACATGTCCAATCAGTCTCGGCTTCATCAGTGGACAAAATGGTGTGCCCCTTTTCTCGAACCCTGCGCAGATGTAATATGTTGGCTAGGAATTCAATAATATGGGATATTGTTGGATATTGTCGCCTGATAACAGGCAATGGTCATTTAAAACAAGTGATTTGATTTGTCAATACATACAGGATGTTGCTTTGCTGATTGGCTGAAATTTACAGTAGAATTTTCCTTGAACACATTCATTCCAATGTATACCAGGGGTATCTATGATAGAGATACATTGTGACCCTGGTTTCAGCGAGGATGGTTCCGCCAAGGGATTTGAGATGCAGTTGTTCAAGTTACATACACGAGCCCGCTCTATCTCTCCCTCTCTGTCATTCTTCTCTTCATCCCCTCTCCATGCAGGAACACCTTATAACCCACTGGTAATGCACTAGGGCAATTTGTACCCCAATCTTCAATTAGAGGAGGAAATGATGGAACTACGATAATGTATTGTGTATTGAAGCATTCCGAAAATGCGCAAAGTATGTGACTGTCCATCTCAAACAGTTCCGCCAGGGAAAGGCTATGGTACCGCTGTCTCATTTGGACCAAAAACCTAAATAGCTGTGATCGTAAAGCCGAAGGGATTTTTATTTCTTCAGTATGTTTGTATCAAAAAAGAAGGTTGCTTGCCTGTGTAGTATCCGTAATCGATACGCTGATGCACAAGAATTGATCGTTACAGTCTGGTGATATATGTGGGCAGGATGTAGAGCCCAATCGGCTGATCACTTGTGTAACAATTGCTCTCCAATCCCCGGGGAAGTTCATCTCTTGCGGACAAGCTTATATGATATTGATTACGCTATATATAAAGCCCAGTGAATTGGCACTGGTAAGCATTTAAGTACTGCAATTGCTTCCATTCAGCCTCCCATGTTCTGTACGGTTATTCAGCACGGAGGGCCATTCATAGCTTCTGTTGTACGCCATGGACGACTAATAGCACGAGCTATTTACGAGTGCACAAATACAGACGGGTTATCAATATGGCTAATTGGATTACAGGGTTACTGGAGCCTGTATGTTATACGTGGTTCTCAAAATATCCATATCATATTGAATGAGAGTATGTTCGGTAAAAAATGTTGGATATTGTTTCACTCGTTAATAAATAATAACTATTGCTGTTAGCAATCTGCACACAATACATGTACATCTACATTGTATTTTACCTTGGGGCATTTTTTCGTTCTTTCTTTCCTCTTTTCCTTCCTTCCTTCTTTCCTGTAACTTTGTGGTGTATGGGAAAACAGACAAGATGATACATGTACCAGATTACATCAGTAGTACTGATGGTACAAGCTGATTAGCATATCCCGACTATTTTCAGGGTGGTCGAAAATTGCTTTGCCGATAATTTGTTTTGTACAAAAGTCAAGATCGAGTGTTACCCCATACTGTGTGAGCAAGAATGACTTCTCTGTTGTTGGGAACTTGAGCTGCCCTGCCTTATAGAATATAATATGTTAGTGGAACAAATTGTCCCTAATTTCTCACTATGAGGTAGGTAACACTACATTGATATTTTAGAACCTTGTTTCACTGAACACACGCAAGTAAAATAGTTTTTGTTTGCGAAGTACAGTTTAATTTCTGAAAATGAACTAATTTCACTTTATATTCTCTGCTTTTTTAATCACTTTCCATTTAACCCATTTGAGATCATGACTTACAATAAAGTGGTGACGTCCAATCAATCCAGAAAGTTTCTCGATATCCGAGTAAGACTAATAAATATCTTATCTTGAATGGTCACAGTTCATCACTATTGATTTGTCATCCAAGCAATTTTATTAGGTTTACTATCTGCACATATGCTGATGCATGGAGTCCTTGCAGGGCCTGATCTAGACTTTTAGTTTGGGCACGCCAAACCAAGGCTCGAAATTAGCATTGCACACATGCACAAATGCATGTATTTTTTCCACGGTGCACGTAAGTTTAGATCGTCAGGTGCACAGCGTGCATGTAGCTGCATTTGCAAACAAAGTGTTGAAAAATGGACCATCGATCATGATGACTATAACTTATGGCGGACTGCCAATTGTCTTGAAAATTTTGCTAGAAAATGTCCAAGCTGCATGTGCATTGAATTACCCCCATGGGTATTTTTATCTCGGGTATCTCCCGCAGTAGACGCTCCACAATATTTCTTAGTCCGCTTAACCTTTCACCTCGTGTGTGACAAATGTAGTACTGTACAAAACGATGTGAACATCAGAGAGCAACATTCAAGCTTTTTTCTGCAGCCGGTTGGCAAATAAACAGAGTAAAACACTGACCCTGCTGAGGAAGTGGGAAGTGAGAGTCAGGCTGCAGTTGAATCCGTAGAAGAGTCCAGATGATGTTGCAGAAACACGCACGAATCCCGCAACAACAACAACAACAGTAGGGATGAGAAGTTGAATTTTTTTTTTGGTCGTAACAAATAAATAAAGGTACTCACGTAAACAGGGAAGCCAGAAGAGCATGATAACATTTACCATTCAAGTGAACAACAAGCCAAATGATCACAACTGGTAAAAGAGGGTCCACATTCACAGAGCTTAAAACGTGAAATCGCCATCAAAAGTGTAAAACGGAAGTTACGTGTTCAAAGAGAACTTCAAAGCAAGAGAAATAACTCTGCTACCTGTTCAGGTGAAAACAATTGGAGGGTCGGGTAGCTGACGTAAGAAAAATATATTCTGTGTGTTGACTCCGCATACTGTGTAACACAGGCGAGTCCCACCCGTCGAGCGCCTCACTGTTTTCTTTCGCGGGAAAGTGGAAGAGCGGGTCTATAAAATGTTTCAAGGATTACAGACGATTTACAGGGTTTTAGAAAGAAAGATTTGTACAGTTGTTCATCGATTTAATATCGGTCCTGATGATATTGCTCAATTCAGGGCGCTCGAAAGCCCTTTGACGAAAAATATGATTGCGTTTCCTTTGCGTTTTGGTTGAAGGCTAATGGTGCCAGATTTTTCAGCTCGTTCCATTCATTTGTGTTGTTCGGAGACCTCGTGGACCCGGTGCACCTGGTCAAACAGGTTTTGTCAAAGGTCAGATCATTGGTCATCGGATCGCTGACGTAACACTTGCTGATTTATTAGGAAGTGCAATTTATTAGGCTGCGCAAGAATCGGTGCCCAGACACAGTCTTCACAATCCTAACAACAGGGAAATTTGTCCAATATTTTTTCAATTTTTTGTAAATTTGTCGATTTGAAAAAGCAACAAAAAAATAGTAAGAAGAAATGGTTAGGGTGTTTAGTACATATGCTGTCCTCAAGAGTGATACATCTCAACACCATTAAGATTCATCAAAATATTTGACTTAGTGGCAAAACATTTGTTTTTTCCAAATATTGATGCATTTGAATTATTAGAGGAGTTCTTTTAAAGGACGTTGTGAGACCCTGTATATAACACTGATGCCTGGCATTAGAAGAGCCCAAACTCGTAGAGTTTACAGATTTCAGGACAAATTTACGTAGGATTTTTTTTTTTTGGTGCATGTAGGCAAATTGCTGTGCATGTACATGAAAAATTTAGGTGCACACTGTGCATGTAATTTTTTCACCCAAATTCGAGCCCTGCAAACAAGGCTCAGAGTGCGATAAGTTATAGTGAAGTACATGTAGGCCGCAATGTTGGACTTTTGAAGCCCATGGAAGCTGCGGGAGTTTTAAATGGTCTAAATACAGCCTGGTAACTTAATATTTGCCAACAGTACTTTGCATAGTATTGGTTTCATCCTCTTCATAGAGGGAATTTGCTAAAAAAAAAAAAAAAAAAAATGTTTTTTGGGCACAGGCCCTGCATTGGCCCCCCTGCATTGAATTTGCAACAAGGCCTGTCCAATACACTGTACACTGGCACTACAATGTGCCATATATGTAATATCTTGTGGTTGCTTGGTGAGAATAGCTGAATCAATTTAACAATAACCACACATGAAGACCTGTATATATAACACCTGGTTATAACCTGATATATTTGTAGTTATAGTATATATTTCATGGGAGCAGGAAGCCAGTTGGCCTGGGTCGCCAGGAGAGGAAATCTGACAAGTTGTGGGACCGGAGATCTAACAATAGACTCTCTCAGGTGTGACTGTTCACAGCGTCTGACTAGGGAGATATTGTTACCTGTATAGCTGGCACATACAATGTAAAAGGTGACTCATCAACTTGTTTGCCTCCCATAGTAGATAAAACCTTCCTCAATTTCATGCCATTTAAACTGTGCTTTAGTGTGGAATAAACCAAATAATGTCATCTCTGTTTTAATATCTCTATTTCCAGACCACCCCGAAAGATTCTGGAATATGTTGTTTGTATACAATGGCTATTTCTTGGTCCCTTCTGATCTTGGAAGTGATAGATCACAGACAATTTACATTTGCAAAACTGATACCAGCTAAATATTCTGCTTAAATTCAACTCTATGATATGGAATTACAGTGGGCACAGTGTCAGATCAATTGGAACTCTTCGGCATGAAGAGATAAATTCAGTCCATACACAGCGGTTTTATTAGGGTCAGAATGCCAGTTAGCTAAATAATATAGCCCTCAAGAGTATGAGGGCTATACGTCGGCCCCAGTCACCTCCAGCGAGGGTTTTAGATAATTTTATTACGAATCACCCACCTCTGAACCTGCCGTACATCTAAACTCTATCCCCTCCTGCGCACTATTTCAAAATCTTGCACACTATTGTGAAATAGTAACGAATATATCGCCGTCTGAATTTTCCAGTCGGAAACTTCTAGCTCTCTGCGCGCCATGTTGGTGACGTCACTCTATACGGTTAACATGGCGCGTTTAAAGTGGAAGTCGTCTGGGAAATTCAGACGGCGATATATTCGTTACTATTTCACAATAGTGTGCAAGATTTTGAAATAGTGCGCAGGAGGGGATAGAGATTAGATGTACGGCAGGTTCAGAGGTGGGTGATTCGTAATAAAATTATCTAAAACCCTCGCTGGAGGTGACTGGGGCCGACCTATAGCCCTCATACTCTTGAGGGCTATATATTATTTAGCTAAATGCCAGTAAGGTGTCAAAATTTATGATCCTGTATTACTGGTTTCGATTTTGTGACAAAACTGTACTACATGTAGATATGTAACAGTGTACATTTCTCTTCATTCACTAACTTAATTTTACGAACAATGGGAAAGATTTTTCATCACTTCCCAGGGAGTCCAGCTCTACCACAGGTCACATGAGACAGCTCTTTGCCACTTCATTTATGAAGAGCTCCAATGTTTTCACCATCTCAACACTTTCAGTATTGTTTAAAACTGTTCATAACTCAGTTGTTCTAGACAAAGGCAAGAGAAAGTGTTCTAGGCATGAGAAAATGTCCTTCAGTTGAAGTTTAGCGACCATACATTAATTCCCCTAATAATTCAATCGCAGGAAGTTCACTTTTCAACTCTGTTATTTAAACCCAGAGAAATAGTAACATTCCCATTCTTCATTCAATTGAAGAAAAGTCATGTAATGACAAAATGTGACACTTTGTAGCTGATGCCATGGAGAATATTGCCAGATTTATGCCATTTTAGCTGCACTTCCGGTGATCAAATTATTAGGGGAATTACCGTGCTTGTAATTTCCAAGCTACAAAATCTGTGAATTAACTAAACTAGTAAATGGGTATGTACAAGTTCATTTATACAATCTTGTAGACAATATCATTGCAAACTGAAAACCTGCATGCAAATAAAGCTCCTGTCTGTATATAAACCTACAGTTAGCCAGGCGGAGGCCGAGCTGTCAGAAGGTATATCATCACCCACACCTTTATCATTGCCCTCATCATTAACATCACAAACATCTATTATCCAGTCCTTTGTTATCCAGCAGTTAATCTGCCCCAAGTCCTTTGATAGCTCTCAGTGGGCTGGCCCCTTGAAGTGGGGCCTTATCAGACCCCTGTATCTTTACTCCAAATCTTGACAGCCCACTTTCATCAGGTGTAGATTATCTCCCTACATTTATCTCTATTTGCACGTCTTCATTTAAACCACAGGAGGGCTGAGCTTTCGTTTCACCTTTTCTGTTCCGCCTATTGAATATTCACTTGCATCAACATATCTTTTACCTCATATCTGTCATGAACATCAGCTTGTCGTTTCTAAGCAACCCGTTTCTTTAAAAATTCTATTTTATGAGTTCTTTCATGGAACAAATTTGCATTTTTTGCTTAGAAGTGGGTATCCTCTGTAACTGTCACAAGTAATGCATATATGTTAATGGGGTTCTTTGAAGAAGAACAAGACCAACGTTGGTGGCGTAAAACCATGCGAACAGCCATATATGTTTTAACCGCTCTTGAAGTTTCTGCTGTTTGATCCTCCTTTCGCCTGTCTGGTATTATACATATATTTGCGTTTCATGCCGACCAGAATGCTGTGGGAGAAACCCTGTTCATTTTTACTATGCTTACACCATTGTCCGCTCTCGGATACTCCTTATAAATTACACTGAGTTTGTGGGAACGGAGGCTTTCTCTATCAGGCTGTAAGTCTTCTCAGCTGCGATATCACAGCGTTATTCATCATAGGGGTTATGGCTAAATAAACACAAACATAAATTTGAAAGGATACAGTAAAGTAAATAGAGCTGTAAAGGAATCTTTTTTTTTTCATTGCATTGAGTCGATCTTGTAAAAATATCCCAGTCTAATCTTTTTGTGACATGTCTGTATATTCTAACATTCCTTTCCATCTGATATCACACCAAAGTGAAATACATCTACATGTACATGTATTGGTTAAGCGCAAGAGAACTATAGTGTCGCTTTACTTGCATACATGTACATGTATTTCTTCATACTAAGACTCAATATTAGCAGTCCCTTAATCTCCCACGAAAGCAAGGGACAGCCACATTGTTGTGTACCCTTCAAAGCATTTTGTATGATCAGAATAGGAAATATCCATTTTACATCAAATACTATGTGATTAGGGTTCCTAATGTCACACCAATTGTATTTTTTGTTTCGATGTTGGAGCCTGGAGGCGATAAAAAAAATAAAACTGGACATTTGAAGTTCGCCCCTTTGTTTCTGTGGGTAGATGAGTTTCCGCTCGTCTGTCCATAATGTCAAGATACTATCGCCTCCAATCTTGAAAGAAAGGATAAAAAGTTTTCTGAAGTAAAGGGGTCAGACCCACTCACTTGAATTGAATAGAATCTCTCCAGAATTCTTTGTGGCTTTGCTGGTTCAGTCTTCTACAAGTCATTGTCTCTTCCGTAGATCTACTGACTTTACTCTATTTAAGACCACACCAAAACTCAGTGGTAAAGTAACCTGTGTCTATCCATGTTGAGAACTTCGCCTGAAGCCTGCCTGTGCTTTCAATGACCCACGCTGACTTCAACACTCTAGTTCTGCCATTCTCTGTCCCCTCTAATATTCTAATTCTCTATTCACACACATTCACATTAAGGCCTGAGATATTAACTAGTATACATTTGATATGGTCATATCATGGTGCACATTCGCTAGTTCTTGTGCTTGTTGGTCACTCTGGTATGATAACAGTATTAATAATTTGGCCACCAAGGAGACTTTGATTGTTGGTCCCATCATTCTATGAAAAAAACCCGATCGTCCCTGGTTGGCATGATAAACTATACACATGTGAAATTTGTCACGATTTTTGTCCTCACAATTCCTACAGTGTACTTGTCCTCACAACTTTATTATATTGACTGATGGGATGTTCTCCCAACACTGTTAATATCACCTCTCTCTCTCTCTCTCTTTCAAGCTCATAGTTGCATTGTCTCAGAGGTTTATTGGGATCAGCCCCAGCCTATTATCCCTTGTTCTGTTGTGAAGAAAGAAATATGATAACGTATATATGTACAGGCACTGAACACTACTGGAGTACAATGAGCAGATCAGATATCAACCAAGTTTTTTTACCTGCGGCACGCAGGTCTACGGGAGGCTCGCGTTGTTGTTGTTCTTCTTCTTCTTGTTCTTGTGACTTTTTGAAATGCGCATGCGCTAAGAGAGTGTGATCTCTGCCACACTTTTCTTTTCAACCTCAGATCTCACATGAAACCACTGTCTTCAAGCGCGTTTGAATTCATTTGCAACTATATTCGGTGGAATGAATTATTGCTTCGTTGATTTCCGTTCAGACTTCAATTCTCTTACGTCAGTCGCTTTAAAACTGTCGGTCGTCACATCAGTCACTGTCTTCAGATATTACCATTTTCATTGAACAGTATGCAGATGTATACACAATTTAAGATCCTTGGATTTCTTATATACCAAAGAAGATGAGCCGCAACCTTGTCGGTGGTTCAGCTAATTTGCATACAGTCCCAGGCGACTGTCTTAGAAAGTAGAAAAATAAGTTCACTACTTCTAGTAATCATTTTATCTGCCCAATCTAGATAAAACACAAATTGGCGAAGAAGCATAACAAGTAACGCATTATCATTATGATTAACATTGAATAATACTTGGTATCAAATTATAGATCATGCATCATAAAAACAAACGCAACAATTACGTTTCAGAAGTAAGCGGAACAACTCAGCAACTTTCACCGAATAAAGATGTTTAACTTTACCCCCAAGCAATTCGCATATATGGAAATATGTGTTAAAAGGAAGAATAACTTAACCCTCTGTGGGAATCGAAACAATGACCCTCCAATCCCTGGACTTGCACTTAATGTCTTAGCTATACCGACTCATTGATAATACTCAACACTGGCTTTGTGTGCAAATGATTTTTTTAATACATAAATGACTATGTAGTATTTAATGAGTCAGACAACCCTATGCGCGAACAATACATCATAGTTGTGCAGTTATATTGTGTACTTTCGGTTACAAGCATGAAATTTGGCACATATCTATTTCGAATGATCCTCTTTCGGAACACAGCCCCTCTATCCTCATTCTCGCAAGCATTGATGTTCTCGTCCTCTTCCGCACTCATAATCCCTTTAGAATTGCATTAATCACTTCCGTAAAATCAATACTTATGTGTATCAGCAGACAATGGGCAGAAACATGTTGCATTTGACATCATTCTCTCAAGTCAGAGCCCATTTCTGCTAGAACTTACTGGTTCTACACTTCACAATTTACGTTACTTTGTCAATCAGTTTTACGAATGAAATTACGTCATATAATATATTAGCAGATACTGACCATAAAAGCGATCTATTTGACCTCGTTGTCAATGTCTTAGCTATACCGACTCATTGATAATACTCAAAACTGACTTTATGCGCAAACGGTTTTATAATACATAAATGACTATGTAGTACTTAATGAGTCCGACAACCCCATGCGCGAACAGTACATCATAGTTATATTGTGTACTTTCGGTTACAAGCATGAAATTTGGCACATAGCTATTTCGAATGATCCTCTTTCGGAACACAGTCCCTCTATCCTCATTCTCGCAAGCCAGGGCCTTGCTTCGCTGGTATTGATGTTCTCGTCCTCTTCCGCACCCATAATCCCTTTAAAATTGCATTAATCACTTCCGTAAAATCAATACTTATGTGTATCAGCAGACAACGGGCAGAAACATGTTGCATTTGACATCATTCTCTCAAGTCAGAGCCCATTTCTGCTAGAACTTTCTGGTTCTACACTTCACAATTTACGTTACTTTGTCAATCAGTTTTACGAATGAAATTACGTCATATATTAGCAGATACTGACCATAAAAGCGATCTATTTGATCTCGTTGTCAAAAGCTAGGACCTTGATTTCCTTGAGAGTTTTTTAAATTTATTTTGATACCTTTCATATTGACTTGGAAGTCATTTTCGCGAACGCAATAATTTGATGTACCAAAAGATAATAACGAGAATTCGACATAATTCTCTTATACACGCAGACCTTGTTTAGTGAACTAACCCTGAAATTTCGCACTTAAATCACCTCCCGAATGACTTAATGACAAACATATTCGCGAATTGATTATAGGGCGATATCCATAGATACTGACAAGAAATGTTTCTTATTTGCAGAATTTGACTTAAAAAAAAAAATTAATAAAATTATCAACCTTCGAAAGGGCTTGACCAAACATGTCGGATGAGGTGATATCTCCTAAGGATGAAATAGGTAATCATTTGTATAGAAGGAGCAAATCATGCATTGATATTGGCTTGCTGCATGGAAAAGAGTGTCAAGGTACCGTATTTAGTTTGCAGATGATAATGCACATAAATGCAGAAACTTAATTTATTATTCTAATCGAATATCAAGACTGTCACAGGCCTCAATTTGAATCGTGAAAAATGTCATTATGCCTCTTGAACAGTTCGATAAAG
>JAVTVY010050880.1:0-25276 GCA_036873755.1 Hanleya hanleyi
GGGGTGGCTTTCCGGTCTTTAGCGGTGCACGCACGCAACGAGGACATGGACTGGGGAACATACTCGGCAGCATTGTGAAAACGTTCCTGCCCTTGGTGACGCGTGGGGTGAAAGCAATCGGCAAACAAGCGGTACGCAGTGGACTGCAAGTGGCCGGTGATGTCTTGGGGGGTACGGCACCCTGACAAGCCTTGAAACGACGGGCCAAAGAAGCGGGAGGCGTCTTGGTGGCCAAAGCACAACGCACCGTAGGGAATAAAAGAGCTGCCCCACCGAGATCACGCACCAGTCGACGACCGACCCAGCGACGACGCACATCCAAGAAGACCCGGATATCTTTTCTTAAAACATGGCCTTAATCCACGCCGAGTCCTGCCCCTCCACCAACAGTGAATTTGATTTGTGGACCGTGCCGCCCACACAAACCAGTGTCGAACAAGGATTATGGGTGGAGCATCTCCCGCTTTCCAGCATCAACGAAACCGGGCCCATCGAGTTCACCATCAGTAATGCGGATACGGCCTATGTGGATTTAGCCCATACATACTTGTATGTGAAAGCCAAGGTGGTCAATGGGGCTGGCACCAGAATCGTTGACCAAGCAACGGTGGGCCCGACGAATCTCTGGCTGCACTCGATGTTTCAGCAGGTGGATATTTTTCTCAGCGACAAACTCATCAGTGACTCCACCAACACGTACCCCTATCGAGCTTCATACGAGACACTGCTGTCGTATACCAGAGGCTAAAACATCTCAGCTGACAACCGCTTTATTCCTACAGGGACACGGCCGAGCACATGGACACGGCGGGACAATGGGGGATATAACAAACGGAAGGCTTTCACCGCGAACAGTGCCTCGGTGGATATGATGGGTCGACTGCATGCAGACATGTTCATGCAAGACCGGTACCTGTTGAACAAGATCCCCATCAAAATCCGACTGATACGGGCGCCTCCCACCTTCGCCTTGATGGCCACTAACGTAGAGGGCATGTAGCGGACTATAAGATTGTCATCCAAGACGCAGTCCTGTATGTCCGAAAAGTGAAACCGAATCCAGCCGTTCAATTGGGACACATGAAAGCCTTGGAAACAAAACCAGCCCAGTACCCTATCCGACGTGTACAAACCAAAGTGTTCTCTGTGCCTGCTGGAAATATGGGCGCCAACAAAGAAACCTGTTCCTGGGGGAACTACCCAAGCGATTGATCCTGGCCTGTGTGGAAAATACCAGTTTCAGCGGAGCCTACCCAGAGAATCCGTTTGACTTTCAACATTTCGGCATCAATTTTGTGGCCCTGCATGTGGATGTACAACAGGTGCCAGCCACGGCCTTAACACCGAACCCCGGGCGGAGGAATTTCATTCGAGCCTATCAGAGCCTGTTTACAGCCACCGGTCAAATCAACCAGGACGAAGGGAATATGATCAGTCGGGAGGACTACGCGAACGGATACACGTTGTTCTGTTTCGATTTGACCCCCACCTTAGAGAACGACCATCAGCTGGCCCTCGCCAAGCAAGGCAAGTTACGGTTGGAAATCCACTTTGCACGAGCTCTCCGGGGCACCGTCAATGTGATCCGCTACGCCGAGTTTGACAACATCATTCAAGTGGACAAGGCGCGCAACGTCCTGTGTGACTTCTCCACCTAACATGGATACAGACCAGATAACCACCGTGCTGGAGAATGACCCAGAGACACGTAGGGTCTTTCAAGGGGTGTTCGCCTGAGATGTGTTTCCATTAGACCGTATGTATCCGGCTGCTTACGTTCTCAACACGGACCCGATGGATCGACCCGGTGAACACTGGGTGGCCGTGTACTTGACAGAAGAGCAGGGGGAATACTTTGACCCGTACGGTCTGCCACCCCTCCATCCTGATTTAACAGACTTCACAGACTGGCGCGCGAGAGACGTGGTGTTAACAATGTTGCAAAGCCTTGACCATGGCGTGTGCGGACAATATTGCTTGTTTTACCTGAACACTGATGCCGGGAAGACCCTTATCTACTATCGTACAGATGTTTGACGAGTACTCCCCAGGTTGAGGACTGTGATACCTCTGCTCATGACTGGGCCGCCCATCATTTCAATGTACAAGCCCCGTTCTGGGCTTAAGTTAATGACAAGCCCCTTGTTCTGGAAGTTTCATGTGTAAGCCTTGTTCGGTCACTGTATGTCTTCTTTGTTCTGGGCTTCAGTTAATTACAAGCCCCTTGTTCTGGGCTTGAGTTTTCACGTGGTTGTTCTCACGTTGTTGTTGTTCACTGAATAAAAAAAAAATGAGATCTCACCAAAAAACCCTGTCTTGTGTGTTTTATTCCTAATGCATCAATGCCCAATGGGGAGATTCAGTCAAACTGAAATCAGTGGTGTAGGATGGGGTCAAATGTAACCCATCAAGCTGAATGCAAGAGCACTATAGTAAAATAGAGAGCCAATAAAATCAGCCCACAGACCAAGTACGTGTTTTGGTCTAGGTTTGGAGCGGGCATTTCATTGAGGTGCGTGTATACGGTGAGTGAAGACTCGTCCAACACGTATGGATTATGACTAGCTCAGAGCATAATGCATGAAAGTGGCTTTGAACACCTATTAGGTCAACTCTGGTGCTTCTAGAATGGAGCCAAAGGTAACCCATCCATGTCCAGAAAAACATTACCCGGGTGTACAAGAACCCAGATGTAGGCGCGGACGTCAGCGAAAGCACACGGTGAATATCCCAATTCGATTGGCTGATTGTTCGATCGCTGATTGGTTCTTTTTCTCGACCGCTGATTGGCTCTTTTTTCTCGACCGCTGATTGGTCCAAATGGAACTGCCCATCTCTTCTCCAGGTTCATGTAGAATCCCCTTTTTGTGCTCAAGCTCTGACTATAGCGATGCCGCAACATTGTCTCATTGGACATTGGACCGTCTGACCTGGAGGTGACCCTTTGACCTTTTGACCCGCGTCCGCGCGCGCACTGCCGGGGATGACGTGGGATGACGCGCGCGCTGCGGGGCGCTGGGGCGGGGCGGGAAAACACCCCGGCGGTTGAACATTGGAACTCTTGTGGGTTTGGAGGATGAACATACGGACGTCTAAGGGAAAACATTAGGAACTCTTCTATGTTTGGAGGTAGTGTTTAGTGAAAAAACCCGGAAGTAACGTGACAACCCCCACGTGACCTGCGTATATACTCCTGTAAAATAGAGCCGATTTTATTTCTTTGCAAGGGGCAAGGTCAATAGGACTTGCGCTTTTTATACTACTAAACTGTGAAGTAGATTACATCTTACATAGGCCTTAAGGCCGTGATATGCATATGAAGTATTCTGGGGCAGGGTCAGTACTTTCCAATTTTCCCTTCGTCTACTACTCGCCGATTTTTTTTGATTTTTTTTTATTATTTATTTTTTTATTTATTTATTTCCTCGAGAGCTTTAAAATAAGACCTCACTCTACCCCATCGGGCCACTAGTGCTCCAACATGTCTACCCCGTATGGATTGATACATACTAATATCCCAGTATATGAGTGTATATGGGTCTATATGGATCTATATACAAGCCTACGCGGTACTTTCAATTTTTTTTCCATCGTATTCTACATGATCAACCTCATAGCTCATAGTAAAAGCCATAAAAAAAACGATCACCCCTATACCCATACAGGCCAAATATAGCGGACATGATCTTCGAATTGGTCTAGTCCGAGTTGTCTCCCTTGCACCAAAGCGTATAGATGGCGCTATGGTTTGAACGACGATATTATCCGGGCAAATTGCCGACCTTGAGAAGCCATTTTGTGTTTTCTGAGCTGGGGAACATTCTCTGTCGCAGTTTATAACGGAACTTTGTTCCTTTCGGTGTCCGCTGAGATGAATAATGTGACGAAACTCTGCATCGCCTGCATGTCACACGTAGACTGTAATCGAGGGAGTGTGCTGTGTGCGAGCGGACGCATCAATTTGTGTGATATCAGACAGGAAACGTGAAAATTGATATTCTTTCACAGATTTCGAAGTGTATACAGTTCTGGTGAGATGAACGCAGCCTTTATGATCAGCGATTGAACGATGATGTAGGCCACCGAACAGGTTTTGTGGAATCAACATTCTGTAACACTCCTCCCTTGACTGGAGGGATTTTATCGGACATGTGCAGTACGGAACGCTATTTGTTGCATACATTCGCTTATCGTGGCAGTCCGTATAATTTGTCAATTTTTGTGTTTGGTTTCGTGAGAGAGGACGACATTGGTTTTCATTAGTGCAAAACTCTCGCTCCCCGACCCCCAACAGTGAAAGCTGGTGGATGAAATTCTACTCCACGGGAACGGTTGGTGATACCCATATTTTTTAGCATACGAATGCATCGTGATGAAGGCTTCATGGAATGCCGTAGGCCGGTAAGTGGAGTCGACCCCTTAAGCGAACAGCTGTTGCGTTGCCATGAGCAACGACACGTACACATTTTTTGGCTTTACATCGCATCGGCGGGAACAGATGCCGCTTTATTGAAAAATAACACCTCTTAGGCAGCAATCTGGCTAGCAAGGTAAGCCTTAACACTTATATTTTCATTGGATGCAAGGTTGTCTTGAGAAATATATCTCTAAATATGATTAATTATCGATTGTCTATCACGACAAACTAACACTCGGCTGAACAAATATGACCAATATGGTGGCCGTCCGAAGCTCGAAGACAGAAAATTGTCAAACTTCACAAATTAATATCTCAACAATTAGAACATCTTACGAGCTGATACTTCAGGACTAAATCATAAAATATCTGTACTTTCTAACCTTAGGAGAATTCGTCATGAAATTATTTAGAAATAGTTCATTCGCGCACTTTTTGTGACGCACTAAAACGAAGTTGACAGTTGTTTTTAGTATAGGCTGCTATGGTGTGCGCGAAAAGCCGACTCAAATATAAAAATCTATTTTTCCGTAAATATGAAACGTACAAACTTCTTACGTCAGGACATAGTGAGGCTTCAGAATGTGGGTGTTTGTTTACATTCTGCAAATCGAACTAATTTTAAAATTAACCATAATATGTACTGAGTAGGTAATAATTTAAATTTTCGCCACACTACCATCTATTTATCCATGTTAAAACACCAGGTACATTGGAAATAAAATTGATTTTCTTGGCTAAACAAATACGTGTAAACTATGGATTACAGTGTTATAATAATTCCGTGAAAATTGAAACGGATTTATCGAAAAAAATAGGAAATTTTTATGCTTAAGTAACACAGCAAAAAAAACACTGTGGGCAAGCCTATTCTTGCACTGACTGACACTGGCCGCCATGTTGTACTCACCTCACACCACACGACACACAAACAAGCCGCCATTTTGAAACACACCACCCATAACACACACAAACAAGCCGCCATTTTGAAAAAACCCAGAGACCTCATTTGCATATTTTCAGTAACAACAGGCCGCCATTTTGAGAACCAAGTCAGTACATGCATTCCATACAGGCAGAATGCAGGCAGGCAAGCAAGGCAGGGATGCAGGCAGGCAGGCAGGCAGGCAGGGAGACAGGTCAGGTCAGGTAAGTCAGATTGAATACACCCTTTCCCTAAAAATGGACTCCTTTTATAGCCAATTGACCTCATTTGCATATTTTCAGGTACAACAGGCCACCATTTTGAAACCGACCACCCCTCACACACAAAAACAAGCCGCCATTTTGAAAATATGCAAATGAGGGGTGAAAACAAGTGCAATTGTCCACCATTTTGAAACCGACCACCCCTAACATACAAAAACAAGCCACCATTTTGAAAATATGCAAATGAGGGGTGAAACAAGTGCAATTGTCCACCATTTTGAAACCGACCACCCCTCACATACAAAAACAAGCCGCCATTTTGAAAATATGCAAATGAGGGCTGAGTGTCAATGAGTGCACATGACCTCATTTGCATATTTTCAAAATGGCGGTCACAAACAAGCCGCCATTTTGAAAATATGCAAATGAGGGCCAGGTGTCAATGAGTACACATGACCTCATTTGTATATTTTCAAAATGGCGGACACAAACAAGCCGCCATTTTGAAAATATGCATTCAATGAGTGCACATGACCTCATTTGCATATTTTCAAAATGGCGGTCACAAACAAGCCGCCATTTTGAAAATATGCAAATGAGGGCTGGGGTGAAACAAGTGCAATTGGCCACCATTTTGAAACCGACCACCCCTAACATACAAAAACAAGCCGCCATTTTGAAAATATGCAAATGAGAAGGTCAGACAAGTGCAATTGTCCACAATAAGCCGCCATCTTGAAACCGACCACCCCTAACATACAAAAACAAGCCGCCATCTTGAAACCGACCACCCCTAACATACAAAAACATGCCGCCATCTTGAAAACATAATCACCTCATTTGCATAAACTCATTTGCATTAACTCACGCATGCGCACACACATAATTCCATCCCAAACATAAATTCTGCGCATGCGCAGTGAGGCAAACTTAACTTCAAAGACTCTTTCTATACTACTGTTCTTCCTTCCCTTGCGCAAATTTCTCCCGTTTATCACAACAGCGCCACTCTGTGGCAAGTTGGATTTATTAGTTGAAACATGACATTTAAACGGACATTCTTGTAAGCTTTTATCGGTTACCCAATCCACTACCTTAAAGAAACGTGTCCAAAGTAGGATGATTTTTGGCTGAGCAGATATCTGCGGTGACACATTGGGTAAAAACGATATAGGCGGATCTATGTCTGTGTAAATGTCTGGAGAGTGGTACTGGTGACGAGGGATGAACGCAAGTGTATAGTTGTACTTTTTAGTAATCTGTTCGTACCTTCGTTCCTCTTTGCTCAAAACATTTTCCGAAGTACTGTTCAAAAGACTTTGCTTTCCGCAAACTTTACTTTCCTCGATACACCTGATTGAACACCATTATTCGGGATAGATTTGGGTATTTGTACGTTATCACAATTATTATGTTTACTGTAACAAAGACCATTAATAGGAGTAGAGTTATTTTTGTGCACCGCGACTCCCAAGCCAAAGTTGACAGCATATGGCGCATACTGTGAGCCCGATCCATTTAAAGAGGATTGTAGGTTTCTGATGCGGGTTATCTTCTCCTCCTTCGCTTGTGAAATGGAAAAGAAGAAACTCTTAGAACATTGACGAATACGTTATTGGTTGATACGGACTAGATGATTGTAATTAAGTGTAGACGTCAGATCCGACACTCAATAGTCAGCCGTCGTTCATAAAAAAAAAAAAAAAAATAGGCATAGGTTGAAAATTTAAGAAGAAACAAAAAAGATTTCTTTCAGGAGAGAAGCGATAAACAATTTTCAATGATGACGAAATCATAATCGTAAAATGCTTATCATTGACCAGTAATCTTTTATTTGGATGAACGCTAAATCGTTTTCTAGAGTAAAATGTATCTCAGTCACCATTTGACTGTATCTGTTCATTTGAACACCATCGAGATGTAAATGTGGCCGCTATGTCACAATATCAATGTATTTACATGTAATTGGTGAAACAGAAATACTTGTCTCCGATATTCACAAGAAAAAACATATTCAAGGCGTCACACTTTAAGGCGCATCAATTATAACCCGCACACCACCGCTCCTTCCTGATAAACTTTGAAAAGTACTATTCGATTATGACTAAATTTGCTACTCTGGAAAACGATATCAATTTAATATAAATATAGAAATAGATAAGAACAATTCGAAATGTTTACGTGTTATCGGACACTTTGAAAAAAAGTTAAACGACAGTATTGACAGAAATACCCTTCCAAAAGCAAAACAAGTACTGAGAAACCTTCAGAGTGAATTCGTCATAGTTCATGCAGACAAAACTCCAAACAATATAATATAAATATTTAAATATTGCTATTACCAGGTGTTGGTTAAAGAATTGAGGATACGCACACCATCATCCAATACGTCTACTTACTCCCAAACTGAATTTACTCTGGACGGTTTATTTAACAACAACAAAGTGTTTTATCAAGGAAAGAGGTATTTGGAACGAATACCAAATGTGTACTGGACTCCCAAAATGCATAAATCACCATACAAAGCTAGATTTATAGCTGGTGCTAGAAGTTGCAACACCAAGCTTCTTTTAACCCTGCTGACGAGGGTCCTTCAGGAGGCAGAAGCATTTTGGTGAAAGTATTACGCCACTATTTCTAAAAACGCTAAGATTGAATGTATGTGGATATTGAAAAATTCAAAATGTCTTACGCAAGAACTTGATACTATAGGTCGCATACCGGCAAGTAGTAGGAAAAGTGGAAATTGCCTCCCATTTGTGGGGCGCTCACTTCCGGTTGTGTGGGGCGCTGCCCTCAGCTAATCAGAAGCGAGTATTTTGACCCGGTGCATTATGGGACATATCCAAGATAGCGGCGTCTGCCTTCTGGTTCAAGATGGCGGCACGTCCGGTGTCGAAAAGTGACCATTTTGTCGGAATGTGGTCATCTAGTGTCGAAAACTGGACCTTGTATGGGTCCCGCCTAGGTTAAGTCATTTTTTTTGTGGGTGTTACTATGGGTTGTGGGGTCTCGTTTTTCTCGTCTCGCCGAGAAAAACACAATGGGAGGGGTCCCGGAGCGAATCCGCTTTTGGGAAAAGTCACCGAGGTCTGTATATAGTCCCATAGGCTGGCTATGGGGGGTATAGGTTCAACCTGGGAAATTCACACACGTTCATTGTGATATGAGTTTGTTTGGATTTGTTTTTCACGTCTCGTCATTTAGAACACGATGGGAAGGGTCTCGGAGCGCAACGGTGAAATTTTTTGGAAAAGTACCATATAGCCCATATAGTCCCATACTGGCTATATCGGGGTATAGGTTCAACCTGGGAAATTCACACACGTTCATTGTGATATGGGTTGTTTGGTCTTGTTTTTCACGTCTCGCCATTTAGAACACGATGGGAAGGGTTTCGAAGCGAATCGGTGAAATTTTTCGAAAAGTACCATATAGCCCATATAGTCCCATACTGGCTATATGGGGGTATAGGTTCAACCTGGGAAATTCACACACGTTCATTGTGATATGGGTTGTTTGGATTTGTTTTTCTCGTCTCGTCATTTAGAACACGATGGGAAGGGTTTCGAAGCGAAACGGTGAAATTCGTCGAAAAGTACCATATAGCCCCATATAGTCCCATACTGGCTATATGGGGGGTATAGGTTCAACCTGGCAAATTCACACACGTTCATTGTGATATGGGCTGTTTGGTTTTGTTTTTCACGTCTCGTCATTTAGAACACGATGGGAAGGTGAATTTTTTGGAAAAAGTTCACCGAGGCCTGCGTAGGCCCATAGGCCTATACTGCATGGCTATGGGGGTATAGGCCCATACGGGGTGGACGTTTTGGGGTCTAGGTGAGCCCCTAATGATCCTATGGTGTCGTGTGAGGTCTTATTTTGAAGCTCTCGCAGAGGAGCATCCGACTGGACTAATATTTCGTCGTTTTCAATATTCTGCGCATGCGCAGTCTGGCCGTAGTATAGAAAGCAGGCATTTTGGGGGGGGTATGTGGGTGTGTGTTTGGGATAGAGATGGACCGCTATGGGTCCGAATGGGTCGTGGAAGGTGTCAAAGTGAAGCTTGTGTGAGGTAGAGTCAGAATGGCGTGTTTTGAAGTGCAAGTCGCGTCAATCTGCGCATGCGCAGTTGGTTGTAGTAAGTAAAGTGGCCATTTTGGGGCAGTGCAGGAAGGTTTTTGGTGTCGAGATGGACCATCCTTGGTCCGAATGCGTCCTGGGAGGTGTCCTTTTGTAGCTCTCGGGGTGTAGACCCCGATTTGAGGACTGCCCACGTCATCGGTGACGTCATCAGTACGAGTAGTAGCGAAAGTGGACATTTTGGGGCAGTGAAGGAAGGTATTTGGGGTAGAGAGGGACCATCCTTGGTCCGAATGCGTCGTGTGAGGTGTCATTTTGTAGCTCTTGGGATGTAGACCCCGATTTGAGGGATGTTCACGTCATCTGTGACGTCATTGGTGACGTCCTCAGTACGAGTAGTAGCCAAAGTGGACATTTTGGGGCAGTGAAGGGAGGTATTTGGTGTAGAGAGGGACCATCCTTGGTCCAAATGCGTCGTGTGAGGTGTCATCTTGTAGCAACGACCGCCAACGCCAAGCTTAACGCCCTGGTGAAATAGCTCAGAAGTTCTGATTTTCTAGATATTCCATGGAATTGTCACTAATTCTTCGAAATGCAGTGACGTCCGTCAACGCTCGTAGTTACGCCTTAACGCTCTAACATAACGCCTTGACGCCATGATATAGACCGGAGAGAGAACAACAACAACAACAAGGATGACACTTGAGAGAACAACAACAACAACAAATTTTTTTTCATATAGTTTATTTTCCCCAATGTTACATCATACCCATGCTGGGGGAGCCGCGTTGGGTATGTTTACAACTCAAAAAGACTCTTGCCCAATCAGACGCCACCATTTCCATCTGTCATATTCGTTCCTCTCCGTTAGATGTATTCTTGTCCAATCAGAAGTCGCCATTTCAGAAAGTTCCATCTTTGCTCGGTGTGACCTAAGCGTCGTCGGGCAGGCCTGGATATTCTTCGGGCAGCATGTCCTGAAACAGTTGTTTGCGTATTCTGATCGCATTTTCCAGGGCCTCGGTGGGTGGTAGTCCCATTGCCTCTTCCAAGTGACGCTTGGTCTTCATGATGGACCTGTGCGTGGGGTCGCCTTTCATTTCAAGCGGTAGTAAGGTATACTGTTCATAGATCGCCATGGCTGTTTTCCTGATGCGGGGGCGCATTTGGGTGTACGCCTGTTGTAAATTATCCTCTCCGGCGTCCTCGATCGCTGCAGCGTAAGTATTGATAGCTGCTGTCACAATACGATCCCAGAAGGTAGGTTCTGCCTCACTTTCCACGGACGTAGGCTGACTATCTGAGGTCAAGCTCTCCGTATCACTAGATAGACTCTCCACCAACGGACTCCTCAGAGTCTTCAATCCCATGTATATTTTTCTGGTGTCGCATCATATCGTAATGTCTGGTGAACGTGCGTTCGCACTCAGAGCAAGTATAAGCCATGTTGACGGTTGAACGTCGACTGTGCGTGTTTTTGGAAATACGTTTGCTTTTATAGACAGTAACGCCCATCAACGCTTAGCTTAACGCTTCAACGCCCTGGTGAATTAGCTCAGAAGCTCTGATTTCTATGGAATTGACACCAATTCATCGAAATGCAGTGACGCCCGTCAACGCTCGTCGTTACGCCTTAACGCCCGTCTCAACGCCTTAACACACTTTCTAAACGCTTTAACGTCGTTTAATGATGCGTTCGAACAAATGTTTCTTTTGGGCTATTGCTCTGACATACGCCGCTTTTCAGTTCATGCCCGAGGTTTTCAACATCGACGCTGTTCTTTCAATTTCCATATGGACTGGGTCCTTATCCAACAATTTCATATGGGTCACGAGGTCGACATACCGCTGACGTAAAGTCCGTCGTAGTCTCGGTGCCAATCTGTTATGGGCTAAAATTGCGGCTTCCTCTTTCGAATACCCTTTGCGTTGAAACTTGTTTTCTGTGACCCTCAACGTCTTGCCCATCTCGGCGTTCATACTTTCTTTGAACAAATCCTTCCATAGCCTCGATTTCACATTATGTTCATTCCCTTGTACGGGTTTGAGTTGGTCCTTCATGGTTGCGTGATATTCCGGGACTGATGGTATGAAGGGGCCCCGCTGTATGGGGGTGGGTTGCTGCTGCTGCTCTACCAGATGTGGACTCGGTGGATGGTGTCGGGGTATATGACGTTGCGGTGATCCCTCGCCGGGTAGCAGGTGGGTCGTCAGCCGGCGATCTTCGGGGTATGGGCTTTTAAATCTACGAATAGGTAGCCGTACGGACGACTTGTTGCCCCTTGAAACGCCTGCATGAAATGGTCGATGTTCTGAGGATAAATTCGACTACCAAACACACGGATTTGTGCTCTGTCAATGGGATTGGAGAACAACACAAAGTATTGGCAGTTCAAGGCAATATCTCTGGACGCCTTCCCTTGAGGAAAGAGATTCTGGGTCAAATAGATGACGGACAGATTCCTATGATGGGATCCTTTAGTAAACAAGTCGGCAACGTGTGAATTGTCCTTGGCCGCACTCATCAGATCATCTAGCACTACCACGTTGGTCTGCTCGGGGTCAAAGTAATACGGTTCGTCTATGTCGTGAGGAATCCCTGGGACGAAACTCACATTCTGTAATCGCGTAGTTTCGTAGGCGGGCTGCCATTGGATTTAACACCAAACAACACGTGTCGGCGATGGGGTTGCCACACCTTCCTCTAATAATTTCATCACCCAGGGCGTCTTTCTACATGTCGTAGGGCCGCTCAACGTCATCGTATAGGGATGCTCTACTGCACTTGTTGGACCTATAGCGGGACTCGGCGGTGTCTCTTGGTTGTGTTTGCCTCGAATGTGCCTGAGCATACTATGGCGACGAGAGAAGGTTCTCTGACAGAACGTACACGTACACGACATGTTGATCTGTCTACCAATACATAAGGACTGATGAGGGACACATGATCATTCTTATATGTAGACACCACCACCAACACCACCACCAACACCACCACCACACACTACCACCACACACACACACCACCACCACATTACACCACCACCACCGACACAACCACCACCGGGCCTTGACGGGCGTCAACGCCCGTTGGTGGTGGGTGCTCCCGTGTGGCAGAGCTCTTGGATCGGCACTCTTGGAGCTCAAAGCGTGTGGAGCTCAGAGCTCGGAAGTGATATTTGCATATGACCTCTGTGAGGTCACTTCCGCTTTCGTTCACGTGACCGGAACTGACCTTTGACCCCTGCGCGCAATTTTTATCCGGTATTGTTAGCGCGCGCAGGGGTCAAATGTCAGTTCCGGTCACGTGAACGGAAGCGGAAGTGACCTCACAGAGGTCATATGCAAATGTCACTTCCGAGCTCTGAGCTCCACAGGCTTTGAGCTCCAAGAGCTGCGATCCAAGAACTCTGCCACACGGGAGCTCCCACCACCACCACCGGGCGTTGACGCCCGTCAACGCCCGGTGGTGGCGGTGGTGGTGGTGGTGGTGGTGGTGGAATGTGGTGGTGGTGGTGTGTGTGTGTGTGGTGGTAGTGTGTGGTGGTGGTGTTGGTGGTGGTGTCTGTACATATAAGAATGAACATGTGTCCCTCATCAGTCCTTATGTATTGGTCGACAGATCAACATGTCGTGTACGTGTACGTTCTGTCAGAGAACCTTCTCTCGTCGCGATAGTATGCTCAGGCACATTCAAGGCAAACACAACCAAGAGACACCGCCGAGTCTCGCTATAGGTCCAACAAGTGCAGTAGAGCATCCCTATACGATGACGGTGAGCGGCCCTACGGCATGTGGAAAGACGTCCTGGGTGATGAAGTTCTTAGAGGAAGGTGTGGCAACCCCAGCTCCGACACGTGTTGTTTGGTGTTATAGCCAATGGCAGCCCGCCTACGAAACTACGCGATTACAGAATGTGAGTTTCGTCCCAGGGATTCCTCACGACATAGACCAACCGTATTACTTTGACCCCGAGCAAACCAACGTGGTAGTGCTAGATGATCTGATGAGTGCGGCCAAGGACAATTCACACGTTGCCGACTTGTTTACTAAAGGATCCCATCATAGGATTCTGTCCGTCATCTATTTGACCCAGAATCTCTTTCCTCAAGGGAAGGCGTCCAGAGATATTGCCTTGAACTGCCAATACTTTGTGTTGTTCTCCAATCCCATTGACAGAGCACAAATCCGTGTGTTTGGTAGTCGAATTTATCCTCAGAACATCGACCATTTCATGCAGGCGTTTCAAGGGGCAACAAGTCGTCCGTACGGCTACCTATTCGTAGATTTAAAAGCCCATACCCCCGAAGATCGCCAGCTGACGACCCACCTGCTACCCGGCGAGGGATCACCGCAACGTCATATACCCCGACACCATCCACCGAGTCCACAGCTGGTAGAGCAGCGGCAGCAACCCACCCCCATACAGCGGGGTCCCTTCATACCATCAGTCCCGGAATATCACCCAACCGTGAAGGACCAACTCAAACCCGTACAAGGGAATGAACATAATGTGAACGCGAGGCTATGGAAGGATTTGTTCAAAGAAAGTATGAACGCCGAGATGGGCAAGACGTTGAGAGTCACAGAAAACAAGTTTCAACGCAAAGGGTATTCGAAAGAGGAAGCCGCAATTTTAGCCCATAACAGATTGGCACCCAGACTACGACGGACTTTACGTCAGCGGTATGTCGACCTCGTGACCCATATGAAATTGTTGGATAAGGACCCAGTCCATATGGAAATTGAAAGAACAGCGTCGATGTTGAAAACCTCGGGCATGAACTGGAAAGCGGCGTATGTCAGAGCAATAGCACAAAAGAAACATTTGTTCGAACGCATCATTAAACGACGTTAAAGCGTTAAGAAAGTGTGTTAAGGCGTTGAGACGGGCGTTAAGGCGTAACGACGGGCGTTGACGGGCGTCACTGCATTTCGATGAATTGTTGTCAATTCCATGGAAATCAGAGCTTCTGAGCTAATTCACCAGGGCGTTGAAGCGTTAAGCTAAGCGTTGATGGGCGTTACTGTCTATAAAAGCAAGAGTATTTCCAAAAACACGCACAGTCGACGTTCAACCGTCAACATGGCTTATACTTGCTCTGAGTGCGAACGCACGTTCACCAGACGTTACGATATGATGCGACACCAGAAAAATATACATGGGATTGAAGACTCTGAGGAGTCCGTTGAGGCGGATGCTGATACAGAGACTGCTGAGAGTGTATCGACTGATACCGAAACAGAGATTGCTGAGAGTCTATCTAGTGATACGGAGAGCTTGACCTCAGATAGTCAGCCTACGTCCGTGGAAAGTGAGGCAGAACCTACCTTCTGGGATCGTATTGTGACAGCAGCTATCAATACTTACGCTGCAGCGATCGAGGACGCCGGAGAGGATAATTTACAACAGACGTACACCCAAATGCGCCCCGCATCAGGAAAACAGCCATGGCGATCTATGAACAGCATACCTTACTACCGCTTGAAATGAAAGGCGACCCCACGCACAGGTCCATCATGAAGACCAAGCGTCACTTGGAAGAGGCTATGGGGCTACCACCCATCGAGGCCCTGGAAAATGCGATCAGAATGCGCAAACAACTGTTTCAGGACATGCTGCCCGAAGAATATCCAGGCCTGCCCGACGACGCTTAGGTCACACCGAGCAAAGATGGAACTTTCTGAAATGGCGACTTCTGATTGGACAAGAATCTAACGGACAGGAACGAATAGGACAGATGCAAATGGTGGCCTCTGATTGGGCAAGAGTCTTTTTGAGTTGTAAACATACCCAACGCGGCTCCCCCAGCGTGGGTATGATGTAACATTGGGGAAAATAAACTATATGAAAAAAAACTTCTTGTTGTTGTTGTTCTCTCAAGTGTCATCCTTGTTGTTGTTGTTGTTCTCTCTCCGGTCTATATCATGGCGTCAAGGCGTTATGTTAGAGCGTTAAGGCGTAACTACGATTGGTCCCGATAAGCCCGGGGACCGATATGCTAAGGGGAACATTGGAACTCTTCTGTGTTCGGAGGTAGTTTTAGTGAAACCGGAAGATAACACCTCCCACGACACAATCGGACCAAGGATGGTCCATCTCGACACCAAATACCTTCTTGCACTGCCCCAAAATGGCCACTTGACTTACTACAACCAACTGCGCATGCGCAGATTGACGAGACTTGCATTTTAAAAACACGCCATTCTGACTCTACCCCACACAAGCTTCACTTTGACACCTTCCACGGCCCATTCGGACCCATAGCGGTCCATCTCTACCCCAAACACACACACACATACCCCCAAAATGCCTACTTTCTATACTACGGGCCAGACTGCGCATGCGCAGAATATTGAATACGGACGAACTATTAGTCCAGTCGGATGCTCCTCCACGAGAGCTTCAAAATAAGACCTCATACGACACCATAGGATCATTAGGGGCTCACCTAGACCCCAAAACGTCCACCCCGTATGGGCCTATACCCCATAGCCATACAGTATAGGCCTATGGGCTTACCCAGGCCTCGGTGAACTTTTTCCAAAAATTTCACCGTTTCGCTTCGAAACCCTTCCCATCGTGTTCTAAATGACGAGACGTGAAAAACAAATCCAGACAACCCATATGACAATGAACGTGTGTGAATTTCCCAAGTTGAACCTATACCCCCATATAGCCAGTATGGAGCTATATGGGCTATATGGCACTTTTCCAAAAATTTCACCGTTTCGCTCCGGGACCCTTCCCATCGTGTTCTAAATGACGAGACGTGAAAAACAAGACCAAACAACCCATATCACAATGAACGTGTGTGAATTTTTCAGGTTGGACCTATACCCCCCAATAGCCAGCCTATAGGCCTATATACAGACCTCGGTGACTTTTTCCAAAAATTTCACCGCTTCGCTCCGGGACCCCTCCCATTGTGTTTTTCTCGGCGAGACGAGAAAAACGAGACCCCCACAACCCATAGTAAAGCCCACGAAAAAAATTGACCATCCCCATACCCCGTACAGGCATTTTCCCTTATATTGTATAATACAGACCCCTATTGTAGGGGTAAAGTCCGAGTTCCGCTTTTTATAGTTTCGGGAAAAAATCCTAATTTTACATGCACCCACCCCATTGACTTGATAGGCAGGCCCCGATAAGCCCGGGGACCGATATTAGCCGTTTTGGCTAGGGTTGATAGGGGTTTTCCCCTATTTTAGGGGTAAAGTCCGTGTTTCGCTTTTTATATTTTCGGGGGAAAATCCTAATTTTACATGCACCCACCCCATTGACTTGATAGGCAGGTCCCAATAAGCCCGGGGACCGATATTAGCCCTTTTGGCTAGGGTTGATAGGGGTTTTCCCCTATTGTAGGGGTAAAGTCCGTGTTCCGCTTTTTATAGTTTCGGGGAAAAATCCTAATTTTACATGCACCCACCCTATTGACTTGATAGGCAGGCCCCAATAAGCCCGGGGACCGATATTAGCCCTTTTGGCTAGGGTTGATAGGTGTTTTCTCCTATTTTAGGGGTAAAGTCCGTGTTCCGCTTTTTATAGTTTCGGGAAAAAATCCTAATTTTACATACACCCACCCATGACTGGATGCCCCTTCACGAATGCTTCACTTTGATACCTCACTCGACCCAAACGGACCATGCAGCGTATTTGAAGTCTGGGGACTACTTTTTCTCCGCGGAAGCTTTTTCCAGCGACCGCATCACCACCAGACCGCATCACCGCGGAAGAATACTTGCCCAGGGGCCCTTTGCCGGAACTATGGTGACCCAGAGTTACCTCCCCCTAGATTGGAACTCTTCTGTGCTGGAGGTAGTTTTTGGCCTCTTGAGAAACAACGCCACATGTCGCCACCAAGAGTTATCTCCCCCGGCAAAACCTGAGATTAAATGCCCTTTCCCTACTACTGCTGTGGTTGTCACCTCGCCATTACTCTACTCGTCAAACTTCGATATATTCCTCGGTTCAAATTATCTATTCCAAAGTCAGATAACGCCATCTATTCGGTAGACGACAGACACTGCATACGAGATCATTTCATGCCTGACGCCCCCACGCAAAGCGATGTACTTGGCTATTGCTTTCTGTTGACTTATTGTCAAGGCTGTTCAACTATCCGGTCCATACTTCATGTAAGGAAGCACGAGAGAGATATCCTCTCCTTATTGGCGTTTATGCCAATGGCATTAAACTTTAATAGGGTGGGGGGGTGGTTGGAGACCGTGATACATGGACATTGAACAAGGAGTATTTCTGTGACCGGCAGAATGAAGCGACAGAATGGCCGTATGCTGTCTGTTTTGGGGGAGACGTCAGAATGGCAGAATGAAAATCGTGGCCGTGTAGGCCTTCTTTTATTTTGGCGACGGCACTATGGCACAATGAAGCTCTCTCAATTTATCAAGTATTTACAAATAGGACTATTACTGTGGCCGGCAGAATGAAGCGGCAGAATGACCGTAGTCTCCCTTATTTGGGGAAGACGGCAGAATGGCACAATGAAAATTATGGCCTTGTACTCGTTTTTTTTTATCACGGCAGAATGTCTCAATTAAACTTTCTCAATTGATCAACTATTTAATTAGTCTTTTTTTTTATCACGGCAGAATGATCCAACCGATCCAATTCAACATTTCCAACTATTTAAAATATAAAAACTAGAAGGATTTCTCTTTTTTTGGGGGTGCACGGCACAATGTCACTTTCTCAATGTATCAAGTATTTAAAATACAAGGATTTCTGTGATCGGAAGAATGAAGTGACAGACTGACCGTACCCTTTGTTAATTTTTTTTTAGACAAAATGTGTCAATGTTACATACATATATGTAGGAGGATTTGACATCGATTGAAAAATGTAGGCCTACATATACAGCAAGGCTACCAAAGAGCTCGCCTGGTATTTCCTTCCGATATGTATTATTCTTTCCTTGCCATGCTTCATCCACTCCAGTTGTGTACCAATTCAAAAACATCCCCTCCATCGTGAAATGATGGACAATGTGTATGGCATGTGTATGGCAAGTTTAGGCTCAATTGTTTTACTTAATTGGAAAGTAAAGCAGAGCCTGTGTTCAGAGATCCGTCAGTTCAGCTACTTGGATAGTTTCTTTGGTCGCTGTTCTATCTCTTAATCTGCATGCATGCGAGACCTTGGAAAGTAAAGCAGAGCCTGTGTACTGATCCGCGAGTTCAGCTGCTTGGGTTCTAAAACTTAAGTATTTTGTGAAAAATACGTCTCGTCACAAATTATGTAAAGATTAGTTGTAAAAATATTTATTGTTATATAAATAGGCCGATTCTCTGCAAATGTTATCATTACCCGAACACATCCTCCAGTGCGGAGGCAAGGAGTAGGGGGAGGGAGCGGTGCATCCCCCTGTCACCAGGTCTTAAATCCGAGAATGTCTCCTGATCAGTACTCCATTTCTGTGGAGTGTTTGTTGGCGGTTTCAAGTCATAAATCTTTAAGCCATCCGGAATGACTCGAATATTTCAGGGCACATATTTTCGAAGGATCTGGTCTGTTTGATGCTGTGTTTTGTATTGGTAATTTTGGTGCATCTTCCAGGTGAGGATCACGAAATTGGCGAAGAGTGTCTTTTAGCGGCGTTTGAAACATTTCCATAAGGGGTCGGTGGTCGGGCTGAGAGTGGTAAATCACTTTGCCTGTCGGCCTATACTACTGCGGTAATGTATCTCTTCATAGAAACGGCGTTACGGCGTTTGGCAGTGTCAACCAGTGTTAGGGAGGAATGTATGTCAAGTCGAGTGTCAAAGCGGTGTTAGCGAGGAATGTACGTGAAATCGAGTGTCAACCAGTGTTAGGGAGGAATGTATGTCAAGTCGAGTGTCAAAGCGGTGTTAGGGAGGAATGTACGTCAAGTCTAATGTCAAAGCGGTGTTAGGGAGGAATGTGCGTGAATTCGAGTGTCAACCAGTGTTAGGGAGGAATGTATGTGAAGTCGAGTAGCAAAGCGGTGTTAGGGAGGAATGTACGTGAAGTCGAGTGTCAAAGCGGTGTTAGGGAGGAATGTATTTGAAGTCGAATGTCAAAGCGGTGTTAGGGAGGAATGTATGTTAAGTCGACTGTCAAAGCAGTGTTAGGGAGGAATGTATGTGAAGTCGAGTGTCAAAGCGGTGTTAGGGAGGAATGTTTGTCAGGTCGAGTGTCAAAGCGGGATTAGGACTTAGGGTTAGGTATGCTTCATAACTATCAGGTTTAGGGTCAGTTCAGCTATAGAAGTCAGATAATTTCTCCACCAAAGCGTAACTAGGGTAATGTCGAAGCTGGGTGTTAGGCATGAGTGTGCTTGAAGTTGACTTTCAAAGCACTGTTAGGAAGGAATATATCTGAAGTGCAGTGTCAAAGCGGTATTAGGGAAAAATGTACGTGCAATCGAGTGTCAAAGCTGTATTAGGGAGGAATGTATGTTTAGGTGAGTGTCAAAGCAGTGTCACGGAATGTATGTCAAGTCGAATGTCAAATTGTTGTTAGGGAGGAATGTACGTGGAGTCAAGTGTCAAAGCGATGTTAGGGAGGAATGTACGTCAAGTCGAGTGTCAAAGCGGTGTTAGGGAGGAGTGTACGTCAAATCGAGTGTCAAAGTTGTGTTAGGGAGGAATGTACGTGAAGTCGAGTGTCAACCAGTGTTAGGGAGGAATGTATGTCACGTCGAGTGGCAAAGCGGTGTTGGGGAGGAATGTATGTGAAGTCGAGTGTCAAAGTGGTGTTAGGGAGGAACGTATTTGAAGTTGAATGTCAAAGCGGTGTTAGGGAGGAATGTATGTCAAGTTGACTGTCAAAGTGGTGTTAGGGAGGAATGTATTTTGAGGTTGAATGTCAAAGCGGTGTTAGGGAGGAATGTATGTGAAGTCGACTGTCAAAGCTGTGTTAGGGAGGAATGTATGTGAAGTCGAGTGTCAAAGCTGTGTTAGGGAGGAATGTATGTAATGTTGAGTTTCAAAGCGGTATTAGGACTTAGGGTTAGGTATGCTTCATAACTATCAGGTTTAGGGTCATTTCAGCTATAGAAGTCAGATAATTTCTCCACCAAAGCGTAACTAGGGTAATGTCGAAGCTGGGCGTTCAGCATGAGTGTGCTTGAAGTTGACTTTCAAAGCACTGTTAGGAAGAAATATATCTGAAGTGCAGTGTCAAAGCGGTATTAGGGAAAAATGTACGTGCAATCGAGTATCAAAGCTGTATTAGGGAGGAATGTATGTTTAGGTGAGTGTCAAAGCAGTGTCACGGAATGTATGTCAAGTCGAATGTCAAATTGTTGTTTGGGAGAAATGTATGTGGAGTCAAGTGTCAAAGCGGTGTTAGGGAGGAATGTATGTGAAGTCGAGTGTCAAAGCGGTGTTAGGGAGGAATGTACGTCAAGTCGAGTGTCAAAGCGGTGTTAGGGAGGAATGTATGTCAAATCGAGTGTCAAATCGAGTGTCAAAGCGGTGTTAGGGAGGAATGTACGTGAAGTCGAGTGTCAACCAGTGTTAGGGAGGAATGTATGTCAAGTCGAGTGGCAAAGCGGTGTTAGGGAGGAATGCATGTGAAGTCGAGTGTCAAAGTGGTGTTAGGGAGGAATGTATTTGAAGTTGAATGTCAAAGCGGTGTTAGGGAGGAATGTATGTGAAGTTGACTGTCAAAGCGGTGTTAGGGAGGAATGTATGTGAAGTCGAGTGTCAAAAAGGTGTTAGGGAGGAATGTATGTAATGTTGAGTGTCAAAGCGGTATTAGGACTTAGGGTTAGGTATGCTTCATAACTATCAGGTTTAGGGTCATTTCAGCTATAGAAGTCAGATAATTTCTCCACCAAAGCGTAACTAGGGTAATGTCGAAGCTGGGCGTTCAGCATTCATGAGTGTGCTAGAAGTTGACTTTCAAAGCACTGTTAGGAAGGAATATATCTGAAGTGCAGTGTCAAAGCGTTATTAGGGAAAAATGTACGTGCAATCGAGTGTCAAAGCTGTATTAGGGAGGAATGTATGTTCAGGTGAGTGTCAAAGCAGTGTCACGGAATGTATGTCAAGTCGAATGTCAAATTGTTATTAGGGAGAAATGTATGTGGAGTCAAGTGTCAAAGCGGTGTTAGGGAGGAATGTATGTGAAGTCGAGTGTCAAAGCGGTGTTAGGGAGGAATGTACGTCAAGTCGAGTGTCAAAGCGGTGTTAGGGAGGGATGTATGTCAAATCGAGTGTCAAAGCGGTGTTAGGGAGGAATGTACGTGAAGTCGAGCGTCAACCAGTGTTAGGGAGGAATGTATGTCAAGTCGAGTGGCAAAGCGGTGTTAGGGAGGAATGTATGTGAAATCGAGTGTCAAAGTGGTGTTAGGGAGGACTGTATTTGAAGTTGAATGTCAAAGCGGTGCTAGGGAGGAATGTATGTGAAGTTGACTGTCAAAGCGGTGTTAGGGAGGAATGTATGTGAAGTCGAGTGTCAAAGCGGTGTTAGGGAGGAATGTATGTAATGTTGAGTGTCAAAGCGGTATTAGGACTTAGGGTTAGGTATGCTTCATAACTATCAGGTTTAGGGTCATTTCAGCTATAGAAGTCAGATCATTTCTCCACCAAAGCGTAACTAGGGTAATGTCGAAGCTGGGCGTTCAGCATGAGTGTGCTTGAAGTTGACTTTCAAAGCACTGTTAGGAAGGAATATATCTGAAGTGCAGTGTCAAAGCGGTATTAGGGAAAAATGGACGTGCAATCGAGTGTCAAAGCTGTATTAGGGAGGAATGTATGTTTAGGTGAGTGTCAAAGCAGTGTCACGGAATGTATGTCAAGTCGAATGTCAAATTGTTGTTAGGGAGAAATGTATGTGGAGTCAAGTGTCAAAGCGGCGTTAGGGAGGAATGTATGTGAAGTCGAGTGTCAAAGAGGTGTTAGGGAGGAATGTATGTGAAGTCGAGTGGCAAAGCGGTGTTAGGGAGGAATGTATGTGAAGTCGAGTGTCAAAGTGGTGTTAGGGAGGAATGTATTTGAAGTTGAATGTCAAAGCGGTGTTAGGGAGGAATGTATGTGAAGTCGACTGTCAAAGCTGTGTTAGGGAGGAATGTATGTGAAGTCGATTGTCAAAGCTGTGTTAGGGAGGAATGTATGTAATGTTGAGTGTCAAAGCGGTATTAGGACTTAGGGTTAGGTATGCTTCATAACTATCAGGTTTAGGGTCATTTCAGCTATAGAAGTCAGATAATTTCTCCACCAAAGCGTAACTAGGTTAATGTCGAAGCTGGGCGTTCAGCATGAGTGTGCTTGATGTTGACTTTCAAAGCACTGTTAGGAAAGAATATATCTGAAGTGCAGTGTCAAAGCGGTGTTAGGGAAAAATGTATGTGGAGTCGAATGTCAAAGCAGTCTTAGGGTTGCATTGTACGTGAAGTCCAGTGTCAACCGGTGTTAGGGAGGAATGTATGTAAAGTCGAGTGTCAAAGCAGTGTTAGGGAGGAATGTACGTCAAGTCAAGTGTCAAAGCGGTGTTAGGGAGGAGTACGTCAAGTCAAGTGTCAAAGCGGTGTTAGGGAGGAATGTATGTCAGGTCGAGTGTCAAAGCGGGATTAGGACTTAGGGATAGGTATGCTTCATAACTATCACGTTTAGGGTCATTTCAGCTCTAGAAGTGCAGTGTCAAAGCAGTGTTAGGGAAAAATGTACGTTGAGTCGAATGTCAAAGTGGTGTTCGGGATGAATGTATGTGAAGTCGAGTGTGAAAGTGGAGTGAGGGAGTAATGTACATGAAGTCGACTGTCAAAGCGCTGTTAGGGAGGAATGTACGTCAAGTCGAGTATCAAAGCGGTGTTAGAGAGGAATGTACGTCAAGTCGACTGTCAAAGCGGTGTTAGGGAGGAATGTATTTGAAGTTGAATGTCAAAGCGGTGTTAGGGAGGAATGTATGTGAAGTTGACTGTCAAAGCGGTGTTAGGGAGGAATGTATGTGAAGTCGAGTGTCAAAGCGGTGTTCGGGAGGAATGTATGTAATGTTGAGTGTCAAAGCGGTATTAGGACTTAGGGTTAGGTATGCTTCATAACTATCAGGGTTTGGGTCAGTTCAGCTATAGAAGTCAGATAATTTCTGCACCAAAGCGTAACTAGGGTAATGTTGAAGCTGGGTGTTAGGCATGAGTGTGCTTGAAGTTGACTTTCAAAGCACTGTTAGGAAGGAATATATCTGAAGTGCAGTGTCAAAGCGGTATTAGGGAAAAATGTACGTGCAATCGAGTGTCAAAGCTGTATTAGGGAGGAATGTATGTTTAGGTGAGTGTCAAAGCAGTGTCACGGAATGTATGTCAAGTCGAATGTCAAATTGTACCTTGTATAGTGTAATAGCTAATTATTTAGCAACTATCTCCAATTAGAAAGCAGGATTGTCTTTGATTGTGACGTTGCAAAGTGACGCTCTCAAGAAAAACATCTTCATTCTGACGCACTTCATTGTGACGTTACAGGATTAGGCTCACCCTTTCCTTCCATTCTGCCGGTTCAAAGTGCCGGCAGAAGAAAAGTCTCTGATTTTCCATTGTGCCGCTGCATTCTGCCGTAAAGAACTAAAGTGACTGTGTTTCATTGTGATGCTGCAGCGTCAGTACGAAAAAAGATGGTCTTAAATTTTTCATTGTGACGTGCCATTCTGCCGTACCGAGAAAAAGTAATGTTTCTGATGATCAATTAAACACTTTATTTCCTTCCATTCTGTCGCTTCAAAGTGCCGGCAGAAAGAAAGTCTTTCATTTTCCATTGTGCCGTTCCATTCTGTCGTAGAGGGAAAAAGTGATTGTGTTATATTGTGATGCTGGTAAGCAGGATTGACTTTGATTGTGACGTTGCAAAGTGACGCTCTGATGAAAGACATGTTCATTCTGACGCACTTCATTGTGACGTTACAGGGTTAGGCTCTCTTCCATTCTGTCGCTTCAAAGAAAGGCAGAAAGAAAGTCTTTCATTTTCCATTGTGCCGTTCCATTCTGCCGTAGAGGGAAAAAGTGATTGTGTTGTGTGATGCTGAGAAGCAGGATTTACTTTGATTGTGACGTTGCAAAGTGACGCTCTGAAGAAAGACATGTTCATTCTGACGCACTTCATTGTGACGTTACAGGGTTAGGCTCACCCTTCCTTCCAATATTCTGCCGGTTCAAAGTGTCGGTAGAAGAAAATTCTCTCATCTTCCATTGTGTCGCTGCATTCTGCCGTAAAGAGGTAAAGGGACTGTCTTTCATTGTGACGTTGCAGCGTCGGTTCGAAAAATATGGTCTTAAATTTTTCATTGTGTCGTTCCATTCTGCCGTACTGACAAAACAGGTACCTTGTATAGCAACTACCTCCAATTAGAAAGCAGGATTGGCTTTGATTGTGACGTTGCAAAGTGACGCTCTCAACAAAGACATCTTCATTCTGACGGACTTCATTGTGACGTTACAGGGTTAGGCTCAACCCTTCCTTTCATTCTGCCGGTTCAAAGTGCCGGCGGGCAGAAAGAGAGAGTCTTTCATTTTCCATTGTGCCGTTCCATTCTGCCGTAGAGGGAAGAAGTCATTGTGTTATATTGTGATGCTGGTAAGCAGGATTTGACTTTGATTGTGACGTTGCAAAGTGACGCTCTCAAGAAAGACATGTTCATTCTGA
>JAVTVY010050881.1:0-27631 GCA_036873755.1 Hanleya hanleyi
TGTTTACCTCGTCGAGATGGCAGAGAAGACAATATATTGACTAATTAGCACTTTGATAATATCATCTAAATTGCATAGATTCGCACGTCAGGGAGAGTTAATATATTGTCTATTTAGCTTAGATTCGCAAATCTGTTTTACCTCGGGGAGACTGCAGAGGAGGCAATATATTGTTTAAGTAGCACTTTGATAATCTCATCTGAATTGCATAGATTCGCACTTCAGGGAAAGTTAATATATTGTCAATTTAGCGTAGATTCGCAAATCTGTTTAACCTCGGGGAGACTGCAGGGGAGGCAATATATTGTCTAATTAGCACTTTGATAATCTCATCTAAATTGCATAGATTCGCACTTCACAGAGAGTTAATATATTGTCAATTTAGCGTAGATTCGCAAATGTGTTTACCTCGTGGAAATGGCAGAGAAGACAATATATTGTCTAATTAGCACTTTGATAATCTCATCTAAATTGCATAGATTCGCACGTCAGGGAGAGTTAATATATTGTCTATTTAGCTTAGATTCGCAAATCTGTTTTACCTCGGGGAGACTGCAGGGGAGACAATATATTGTCTAATTAGCACTTTGATAATCTCATCTAAATTGCATAGATTCGCACTTCACGGAAAGTTAATATATTGTCTATTTAGCGTAGATTCGCAAATGTGTTTACCTAGTCGAGATGGCAGAGAAGACAATATATTGTCTAATTAGCACTTTGATAATCTCATCTAAATTGCATAGATTCGCACTTCAGGGAGAGTTAATATATTGTCTATTTAGCGTAGATTCGCAAATCTGTTTTACCTCGACGAGACTGCAGGGGAGGCAATATATTGTCTAATTAGCACTTTGATAATCTCATCTAAATTGCATAGATTCGCACTTCAGGGAGAGTTAATATATTGTCAATTTAGCGTAGATTCGCAAATGTGTTTACCTCGTCAAGATGGCAGAGAAGAGTGAGTGAGTGAGTGGGTGAATAGGGGTTGATTGTCACATCAGGGAGAGTTAATATATTGTCAATTTAGCGTAGATTCGCAAATGTGTTTACCTCGTGGAGATGGCAGAGAAGACAATATATTGTCTAATTAGCACTTTGATAATCTCATCTAAATTGCATAGATTCGCACTTCACGGAAAGTTAATATATTGTCTATTTAGCGTAGATTCGCAAATGTGTTTATCTAGTCGAGATGGCAGAGAAGACAATATATTGTCTAATTAGCACTTTGATAATCTCATCTAAATTGCATAGATTCGCACTTCATGGAGAGTTAATATATTGTCTATTTAGCGTAGATTCGCAAATCTGTTTTACCTCGACGGAACTGCAGGGGAGGGAAGATATTGTTTAATTAGCACTTTGATAATCTCATCTAAATTGCATAGATTCGCACGTCAGGGAGAATTAATATATTGTCTATTTAGCGTAGATTCGCAAATGTGCTTACCTCGTGGAGACTGCAGAGAAGACAATATATTGTATAATTAGCACTTTGATAATCTCATCTAAATTGCATAGATTCGCACTTCAGGGAGAGTTAATATATTGTCAATTTAGCGTAGATTCGCAAATGTGTTTACCTCGGGGAGACTGCAGGGGAGGCAATATATTGTCTAATTAGCACTTTGATAATCTCATCTAAATTGCATAGATTCGCACTTCAGGAAGAGTTAATATATTGTCAATTTAGCGTAGATTCGCAAATGTGTTTACCTCGTCGAGATGGCAGAGAAGACAATATATTGTCTAATTAGCACTTTGATAATCTCATCTAAATTGCATAGATTCGCACTTCAGGCAGAGTTAATATATTGTCAATTTAGCGTAGATTCGCAAATGTGTTTACCTCGTGGGTATGGCAGAGAAGACAATATATTGTCTAATTAGCACTTTGATAATCTCATCTAAATTGCATAGATTCGCACTTCAGGGAGAGTTAATATATTGTCAATTTAGCGTAGATTCGCAAATGTATTTACCTCGTCGAGATGGCAGAGAAGACAATATATTGTCTAATTAGCACTTTGATAATATCATCTAAATTGCATAGATTCGCACGTCAGGGAGAGTTAATATATTGTCTATTTAGCTTAGATTCGCAAATCTGTTTTACCTCGGGGAGACTGCAGAGGAGGCAATATATTGTCTAATTAGCACTTTGATAATCTCATCTAAATTGCATAGATTCGCACTTCAGGGAAAGTTAATATATTGTCAATTTAGCGTAGATTCGCAAATCTGTTTTACCTCGGGGAGACTGCAGGGGAGGCAATATATTGTCTAATTAGCACTTTGATAATCTCATCTAAATTGCATAGATTCGCACTTCACAGAGAGTTAATATATTGTCAATTTAGCGTAGATTCGCAAATGTGTTTACCTCGTCGAGATGGCAGAGAAGACAATATATTGTCTAATTAGCACTTTGATAATATCATCTAAATTGCATAGATTCGCACGTCGGGGAGAGTTAATATATTGTCTATTTAGCTTAGATTCGCAAATCTGTTTTACCTCGGGGAGACTGCAGAGGAGGCAATATATTGTCTAATTAGCACTTTGATAATCTCATCTAAATTGCATAGATTCGCACTTCAGGGAAAGTTAATATATTGTCAATTTAGCGCAGATTCGCAAATCTGTTTTACCTCGGGGAGACTGCAGGGGAGGCAATATATTGTCTAATTAGCACTTTGATAATCTCATCTATATTGCATAGATTCGCACTTCACAGAGAGTTAATATATTGTCAATTTAGCGTAGATTCGCAAATGTGTTTACCTCGTGGAGATGGCAGAGAAGACAATATATTGTCTAATTAGCACTTTGATAATCTCATCTAAATTGCATAGATTCGCACTTCAGGGAGAGTTAATATATTGTCATTTAGCGTAGATTCGCAAATGTGTTTACCTCGTCGAGATGACAGAGAAGACAATATATTGTCTAATTAGCACTTTGATAATCTCATCTAAATTGCATAGATTCGCACTTCACGGAGAGTTAATATATTGTCTATTTAGCGTAGATTCGCAAATGTGTTTACCTAGTCGAGATGGCAGAGAAGACAATATATTGTCTAATTAGCACTTTGATAATCTCATCTAAATTGCATAGATTCGCACTTCAGGGAGAGTTAATATATTGTCTATTTAGCTTAGATTCGCAAATCTGTTTTACCTCGGGGAGACTGCAGAGGAGGCAATATATTGTCTAATTAGCACTTTGATAATCTCATCTAAATTGCATAGATTCGCACTTCAGGGAAAGTTAATATATTGTCTATTTAGCGTAGATTCGCAAATGTGTTTACCTCGTCAAGATGGCAGAGAAGAGTGAGTGAGTGAGTGGGTTAATAGGGTTTATTATCACACCAGGGAGAGTTAATATATTGTCAATTTAGCGTAGATTCGCAAATGTGTTTACCTCGTCGAGATGGCAGAGAAGACAATATATTGTCTAATTAGCACTTTGATAATCTCATCTAAATTGCATAGATTCGCACTTCACGGAGAGTTAATATATTGTCTATTTAGCGTAGATTCGCAAATGTGTTTACCTAGTCGAGATGGCAGAGAAGACAATATATTGTCTAATTAGCACTTTGATAATCTCATCTAAATTGCATAGATTCGCACTTCATGGAGAGTTAATATATTGTCTATTTAGCGTAGATTCGCAAATCTGTTTTACCTCGACGGAACTGCAGGGGAGGGAAGATATTGTTTAATTAGCACTTTGATAATCTCATCTAAATTGCATAGATTCGCACGTCAGGGAGAATTAATATATTGTCTATTTAGCGTAGATTCGCAAATGTGCTTACCTCGTGGAGACTGCAGAGAAGACAATATATTGTATAATTAGCACTTTGATAATCTCATCTAAATTGCATAGATTCGCACTTCAGGGAGAGTTAATATATTGTCAATTTAGCGTAGATTCGCAAATGTGTTTACCTCGTCGAGATGGCAGAGAAGACAATATATTGTCTAATTAGCACTTTGATAATCTCATCTAAATTGCATAGATTTGCACTTCAGGGAGAGTTAATATATTGTCAATTTAGCGTAGATTCGCAAATGTGTTTACCTCGTCGAGATTGCAGAGAAGACAATATATTGTCTAATTAGCACTTTGATAATCTCATCTAAATTGCATAGATTCGCACTTCACGGAAAGTTAATATATTGTCTATTTAGCGTAGATTCGCAAATGTGTTTATCTAGTCGAGATGGCAGAGAAGACAATATATTGTCTAATTAGCACTTTGATAATCTCATCTAAATTGCATAGATTCGCACTTCACGGAGAGTTAATATATTGTCTATTTAGCGTAGATTCGCAGTTGCGTTTTTCTGCACAGTACCAACAGAGTGTGTTTCACCGACTTTTAGGTTACAAACTCAGAATTGGGAATTGATATCGGGAGAATGATTTCAGGGAAATTACTTTTTTCAAGTTAGCGTAGATTCACAAAACGATTTGATCTCGGCAACTGGTTTCTATGCATGAGAGACAATATATTGTGTAAATAGCATTTTATGTAATTATCATCTAAATATCATAGATTCGCGCTTCCTGGAAAGTTAATATATCGTGTAATTTGCGTAGATTCCCACTCCGATGTTGTTCTCGTCGATTCCTGGGAGAATTATTATCTTCATTTAGCCTAGATTCTCACCTTATGGCATGGTAAGTTAATATATTGTCTATTTGACGTAGATTCGCAAATACATTTTATTCATAGACATTTTTGTTGAATGGTAAGCAATATATTGTGTAATTAGAGCATTGATAATGTGATGTAAATTGCAAATATCCGCAATTGAAGAAGACTTAATATACTTTCTATTTAACATATATTCACAAAGCGGTTTAACCCTGTCAATCATGCTTCTTTCTCTATTGTTGAACCCAGAAATGATATGTTGTTAATATAACAATAATATTATCTATGCGGCAGTAAATCTTTAACAAGTAAATTGAATATGGATATCCCCTATTTGTTGAACCTAGAAATGCTATATTGTTCCAATCACTATAAAACCATTAAGTGAACAATTCTCGTGAGAACCAAATGGCATTTGGCGCTAGAGATTGCGTTGAAATGATAAAAGGTCGACAATAATTTGATGATATTCCGTGCAGATTTTTGCAACTATCTCCCAAAAAAAAAGAACTATATAGTCATCTTGAGTCCGTGGTTTTAAAATTTGCAGTGCTATCGCGAAAGGCGGCGAATGTCCTCTCGGACTTACAGAAATGATAATGACAATGTCGCTCATGACAATGCTTCACCTTTGATTGTTGAACCTAGAAATGGCATATTGTTACCATGAAAACAATTCGAAGAAAGGGCGTTAATCACGAAAGCTGAAAACCTGGACTCTCTGGTATATTGTTTAACGATAATCTTTGCTCCATGCTACATGTAATGCTACATTATTATCTTCGCAAATATATCATGTCATAAGTACATGTAATTTGGATCACCTTCTTCCACAAAAATGATATTAGATACCTGTGCATTGCGTTTACGTGATAAAATGATATAATTATATCTTGTACGATTTATCACACATCATTCGCACTGACATTTTCTTCCTCCGGTAGTGGCGCTATAGTCATGTCTTTGTCTCTTCAATGGGTGGTATTGGGTCCATCGACATTAGGAACACAAGAAGCTGCTTCACCGAAGAATCAGAACGGCCATATGTTGTTAATACATGTAATAAGCCAGTAATTAAAATTGTTGTTATGAAACACTCTTGTCGATTAACAGGGATACATACACAAATATTGTGTACGGGATACAAAAGTTGTTATCCATAAAATAGCCTTTTATTATATGTGGTATCAGGTCGTTTCGTCACGCGATATTCCGGCAAGCTACATTTCGGTAAGCGACATTTCGTCACGCGACTTTGACATGTGAAAATGTCGCGTGCCACAATGTCGTACTCTTCACTTTGGGCCGAAATGTTGCATGCCGAAATCTCGTATATGCTGAGATGTCGCGTGCCGAAATGTCGCGGATTTGTTATATATTCGACTTTTTACTGGAGATATATGTGTCACTTGAGGGATATGTGTCACTTGAGGGGAGATTTGGAGTGTTTGATTCATACTTTTACTTCATTACCAGAAAATCGACAATGTACAAAGAAAGTTAAAACCTGGCATGGAGATATCCAAACCATAGTTTATTAGGTCTACTCATATAATTTGGGTTTCGATAGAAAAAACTCGGTAAAACAAAAGCCCGCTGCAACTGATATTTTCGATCATGGTCACATATGCTTTATTTCTTGTCCATGGAGGCATTTCTGTGTTTGATGATATACCAGAGAGAAAAGGTAAATCTGTATCGGTGATTCTGCGGACGTTATATTTAAACTGGCCAAGCCATTAAATGACTTTTCGGTACATTGAGTGTTGACTTCGTGTGTTTTGACGATTTTTTCTAACTTGGGAGTGAAATCTTTCTGTTTATGGACGACTTCGCAGAAAGTCATCAGAGCGGATATGCCTATTATGCCTCCGTTCGCCAAATCTGGTAAAATCACTCGTTTGGGAACGATGATAAGCATAAGTATGTACCAATCTCAGTAAAGTCAGATATAATATCACGGAATACATGTATTATATCTAAATTCAGCCCTATATAAATCCGTGCGAGTTGAAACTACTATTGTTAGCCTATCAGATGGATAGCTGGTTGTGACTATTTCAAAATCACGCCCACAGTAATTACACGCGGTAGCTCGTGGTCTAATATATAAACATTATCCCGAAACAGTTTCCAAATAAGGCATCATTTCCCGGCAGGGTCCGTAAACATGAAAGAGTTTACTCCCGCCGAAAAATCTGGCTCTGTTAGGGGTAGAAAATATCAAAAGATTGTGCCGTGCGAATATGTTAATCTCATTGGAGTAAACGTCAATTATTGTCAGAGCGAAAAGGTTGAAATGGTCGTGATTGTCTGATTTTGGGATCTTACATTGAACACTTTCATCACCCCAATCTGTGTCTCCTCCCGATTTATACCTCCATAATTAGTTTAAAGTCAGCATCAAGAATAATTAGCTTTATTATACAAAATCTACATTCATGAATGGTTGATACATGCGATTCAACTGGCTGATTTTGGTGAGCTGTGTAGCATAATTAGAATACTAAAAACAAACTTGTTTTCTTAACTTCAATTTTTTCATCGTTGGTCATAGTTACACGCAATATATTGCCTAGTATGTGTGTATCTTCCTATTTCTGTCCTCTTAGTGCCCAATATACGGATAATTCCTGTTTAACACAAGTGACATAATTGAAGACAAGTGTTAGGATAAGTTTATTATTCGGAATGTCTGCATTTATTGTACGCATTATAAAGTGTTTTGTCAATGGAGACTGTTGAAATCAAATTCTGTAGTCATTGGTGATCTTGATTTTCAGATATTTCCCCAAGTGAAAATGTGCCTTTCCGTGAGAATGACCCCACAGTGCTATTTAGACAATATATTGTGAAGCCGGCGTGTGAAATTGAATCTTCGAATCTAAAAATGCATTTGCGAATCTACGCTAAATATACAATATATTATTCACTTTCCCCACAGTGCTATTTAGACAATATATTGTGAAGCCGGTGTGTGAAATTGAATCTGCGAATCTACGCTAAATAGACAATACATTAAGTATGCAGGAGGTGCGAATCGATGCAATTTAGATGCGATTATCAAAGTGCTAATTAGACAATATATTGTCTTCTCTGCAATCTCGACGAGGTAAAACAGATTTGCGAATCTACGCTAAATAGACAATATATTAACTCTCCCTGTCGCGAATCTATGCAATTTAGATGAGATTATCAAAGTGCTAATTAGACAATATATTGTTTCTTTCTGGGGAACAAGAGCTCCAAGTCCCAGCATCGCACATATGTATATAGTCTACATTTTATGCAAATCATTCGTGTATTTCGAAAAGGAAAACGCTGACATTCTCGGTATGAGCAAACTGAGAAGAATGGAATGTGCTCGCGTGAACCTTTCTCACGATGACAGGTTAAGGAAAGAGATATTCAACGTTTTAGGTCATGTTACATTGTACGTCACAGGTTATGTTGACTTTGGTCCATGGAAGATGAGCGTTATCCGCTTTAATAAGTATCGGCGACCTCAGTGGGGTATAACTTGTCATTGACGTCACGGACAAGTCGAACGATATTCTCGCTCACCCGAATCAGTCGGTGTACCTCCATTCCCATGCAACTTCTCGGGGATCTCCGGTTTGAGATGTCCCCTTCGTAGATTTCCGCTCGGGAGTTCCGAATGGGTGTACCTCGTGTGAGGGAGGATACTCGAACAGTGTCGATCATTTACTCTGCTGCATAATCTGGTAACTAGTGGAATGAATTCTCATTCAATATTTACGTTCAGTTGAATCGATGCAGGGGGGCATATTGAGGTCGGTGGATTTGTTCGGAGAGAAACAGAATATATTGTATAATTAGCATCTCGTTCTAAATAGCAAAGCATCCTAGAAAATATCTGCAAATTAGCAGCTTTGCTAATTAGATTCTAAATACATGTAGATGCGAGAGAATATAAGCCAATCGCGCACCTTAATGGAAATTTGAAGGAAATCTGTTCAGGATCAAAGAAAATCTCCAATACCGTACCTCACGTAGGTTTTTATGTAATCTATGGTAATAGATTTACATTATAAGGGCATGAATTAAATTTAAAGATATCCTTCCGCCGTCCGACCAACGTACACGTCCTAACTTGAAGAAAGAGCTCTTGAGCTCATCCTTGATATTGTTTGTATTTTCTGTTTATCGTGATATTGTTTTCTTTCTTGAGTCTATTACTTTAACAATATATATGTTACAATACTCCTTTGTATCTGAAAGTGTTATCTTGCAGCGTTTTGCTTGTCCCAGTGTCTCAGTGCGCGAGTAAATAGGAAGGAAGTGGTTGGGATTGTCCTCGAGTGATTTGACTTGATCACTGCTGCGAACCTATTATTCTTCTAGGAGACGTCTTAGTTCGATAGAAGCGCTATAATACATTCTTTTAATCACTCTCTTGTTCGTAATGTTTCCGTAAAATATTCTGGACAAACCATGTTGCAAGGCATGTTAATTTTGTGCCGAGTTCGAGCGCACCATTTCCCGTTAATTTATGGTACGGTATGTCGAGTTGACAAGAATCGGGTCAGTCTGAAATGGTGAAATCAGCATGAAGACCGGGGTAGGTAAGGGGTGGAAACATTCTAAAACTGGTGTCTCATTGTTCAATCAAATAGATTTTTATTCCGCTGAAAGCGTAATAATGTTTCATTAATGTAAGAAGAATAAAGAGTGTTGTTTATTCGAGCAAAAATCTCAAGCGAAGCATTGTCTTGTAAACAGAGATGCGTCTTTTACAACCTGTGCCCCCTGCACACTATTTTTGGACCATATCATATTGGTAGGTCCTTTGTCATCTACACCAAGAAAATGCTTTGCCATAATCACTGATAATAAAGATACTTGAATCCTGACCCTGTCGTACGGATGACTTTTGGGTGTCAAACATTCGTATTTGGACTTAGTACCCAGCCACTGCGCATGACCCGCTATCGCTAAGCCCATTCTGATTTTGACTCCAGGGGTGGAAGAGCACGCATACGCGATTAACTGTTTCCCCGTTGTTGTAGCAAAAAGCTATTTATTATCCGGAAACCATGAGAATATTACATTAGTGTGAAAAGAATAAAGATTATCTACTCTTAATAAGAGAACAAATACCCCAACGAGATGCTATTTGATTTACGGAGAAACTTCACTACAACCCATCTCCCCCACGGTTTCATTGTTTTTGGACACGAACCACACTGGCCGGGATAACCTCACTTGATTCACTTGGCAAAATCAGCAGGGGTGAAAGCTGTAACAAAGCTGAACACGAGTTCATATTATTTGATCATATGAACATTTTAAACCCGTGAAAACAGTGGCAATATTTCAATGACATAAAAATAAGGTAACGGTTCATTCGAATACAAAACCCGAGAATGAATGATGATGTTGTAATTTGTATGCGACTGGTCTCCCCCCCCCCGCCCCCTGATCACCAGTCTTCATGATTGAGATCGCCCGGGGCTTGCGTGGAATTGTTCGAAGCACGTGTTGAGGTCAACAGGCTGTAATAATGTGAAAGAAATACGTCCCAGTTCAGGTACACATTTTTAACCGGTAGCACTTTGCATGCAGCTTCAGTGCCAATCTAATTATGGGGTTGCTTCCTAGAGGGGGTCCGCTAATTGGCCATTCACTTCGGACAGACCTCTTCACTTTCTATTTCATGCAACTTCTGACATTGCTGAATGGGCTGACCTATTTCCATCTGGGCATGCGTAATTGTCTGACCAGTGAAAACGAAACCACTCCCACCCAAACAATTAATTAGGCCATAAGGAATTCATGATTTATCAAACAACCACGGCCATGTAAATTAGCCTGCCAGTCGACGAAAGGAGAAAGAGAAAGTGGACGGTATACGCGGAAATATCGCTGTCGCCACTTTTTATTTTATTTTCACTTTGTGCAGACAGACACTGCCGACTTGTGAAAGTAAGCTAGCAGATAAAATTCGCCCCACGTGAACGGTGACCGCATGAAATATGGTTTGCGCAACCTTCACGTAACTAGCCCAGGAATGGCTGTAGTCTCGAATGGCTCTGTAATCGACTCACAGCCAAGGTTCCTCCTATAGACAATACATCCCACACATTGAACTTTGAATGACATTGTCCAATATCCTAACTGCACATGAAATAAAACGGCAGCGAATAGTAATAAACTATACCTCATTTTCCTCTACATTTGTCCTTCTCGCCGCCTGCCAACTCTCAACACTTAATAATTCCTCGTTCTTGAGATATCATCTTTTAATCATGCCTTCACGGAGTTTTCTGACATATTTTGGTCTCATATTTTGAATGTCTCCGTTAGCCACGCCCACGTACACGCGCATTCGTTGGACCGTCATCGACCTGACCTGAATAATTACGCATGCGCCACGGCTTGTTTTCAAAGAGACCGCCATCTCCGGCAAAGTCCGTGCAAGGGAAATTTACATCACTGACAGTTGAATGGCAGTCAGCTGAATATTCAAATCCCCCGAGAATCTTGAACAATTGATGATAACTTAAGAATGAGGGAATACCGAGAGTTCTAACTTGGAGGGAAGTGACAAAAGACTACAAGGAGAATAACGAGGTACATTTTATTATCACCAGCTACTGTGTTCTTGTATGTGCAGCCGTTAAATCTTCCGAAACACAGGCGTTTCGGAGGCCAAAACTTCGTGGACGAAATGTGATGGGAAGGAACTACAGCTGTGTAGGGAAGAACAGCCACGCCCACCTACACAGCAAAGGTTCTATAGCTATCATGTAACCTGAACGAGCATTCGCGTCCAAAAATAAGGCCTGGTATGATACCCATCTGATAAAAAAAACAGGCCCCACGATAATTATACAGTTCGGAAATCAGACATCTGCAGCATTTTTTTTTTGCCGTGGATGGACGGTTTTACTACGGCAAACTCTTATAGCTAGGGCTGCAATTGATACGATATTTAATCACCAGAATATAAATATATTTAAAATAAAAATATTTATACATTTTTTTCACTCAAATAGATTACCGGTACTGAACAAGACAGTGTTAGTGATTGTGTGACTATATACAGTACACTCCAATATTAGTGAAAGCATTATATAGCTAGACTACTCCATTACACCATGAAGCAACAACAATAATCTACCAGTATAACCATGAAAATACCTAGCGTAACTGGAAACCAAAAATAACAATACAAAAAATTAAATATTTAACCAGAAATTATATTCTCATAAGGTTGAGAGAAATGAAACAGAAATTCAACCGAATATGCCATTTCTCCTAGTATTACCAGTACTAAAGTTTAGTGGGCCTAGAGAATTCATTTTTACACAGTAAGAAGTAATCCTCAGTCTATATAATGTGATAGCATATTATTTATTATATCCCCCGCAACGAAGTTAGAGGGGGTATACTGGAATCGGCTTGTTCGTCTGTCTGTCCGTCCGACCGTCTGTCTGTAGACACCTTTTTTCCACGACTACTAAGATTTTGCTTCTATTCTAATGAAACTTTATATATGTGTTACCTATGGTTTGAAGATGTACATCTCCTATTTTTATTTTTTGACATATTTATGACGTTTTGAACTTGATAGGACTTTGCCATTTTCAGGATCACACAATTTTGTCTGGGCTACTCCTCCTTAGATTTTGCTTCTATTTTAACTTTACATATGTGTTACCTATGGTTTGAAGTTGTGCATGTCCTATTTACTAGGCGAAATTAAAATTTTTGGCATATTTATGACGTTTTGTACAAATATAGGACTTTGCCATTGTCAGGATCTATTCCCATGTATAGACAAGTTTTTAGTGTTATCAACTACTCCTACTATTTTTATCAGAAGGTTCTGAAACTTTGTAGACATGTTTGAAGATTTGCATCTCTTATTTGAGACATGAAATATTAATTTTTGTCAAAATTACCCAGATTTGGACTTTGGACGGTATATATTCAAATATAGCATGTTCTTGTGTAATTAACTAGTCACACAGTTATTACTGGATGTTTCTGAAACTTTGTACAAATGTTTAATATGGTTTGAAGATGTGCATCTCTTATTTATGACCTGAAATATTTGGTCAAAATCACCAGGCCTTCTTTATCCAGATTTGGACTTTGTCAATTTTCTGCATATACATGTATTCCAATATATATAGAGCATGTTCCTGTGTAATTAACTGGTCACTCAGTTATTACTGGATGTTTCTGAAACTTTATACACATGTTCAATATGGTTTGATGATGTGCATCTCTTTATTTATGACCTGAAATATTTGGTCAAAAATACCAAATTTCTTCAAATATTCATGTAATGAGTGCACTGATAACCTGATCAGCAAGCAGTATTTTACATTATAATATTCCATCATTATAGCCTCTCTCCGCCTTGCCTTTTCCTTTTCTTGGGCCATTATTTGCACCTTTCGGCATGTTTGATCAGCCTGGGCCACATGCTTTCTCGCCAGTGTTTACGTTCCACTGACCCAGAGCCGCGCTCTGGATATGATCCAGTTTACGTAATATGGTGAGACTGTGGAGTCGTGTATTTATGCCTATTAGCCTGGGCCACACGCTTTCTCGCCAGTGTTTACGTTCCACTGACCCGGAGCCTCGCTTTGGATATGACCCGGTTTACCTAATATGACGAGACTGTGGAGTCGTGTATTAAATTTCATTAGCCTTGATTCTTATGGCTGTTATGTGTGTATATTGGACCCCTGCTAACATAACAGCGGTAGTTTAGAAATTAGCTATGCCATACACATTTCAGTTTGGATCAATCAGTCACAAAATTTTCACTGACCACCCTTCATTGATACACAGCTCCACGACCCCGTGACTGAGTGACATACTTTCGAGTGGAATGTAAACAAAGCCCCATGACGCGCTAACTGGCTCAGATTGAAGAACCAAGGACTAACATGCTGCTGTTCTAACCCGAGGGGAAAAAATTGAAAATGTTGATATAAGTAAATTCTAATGGGGCCCCGAGACTAAATACATCTGTTCTTCACGCTATTGCCGTGTAATATAGGCCTAAACGCAGCTGCAAAAACAAGAGCTGAGGTGGCAAAGTGGTTTAGGGCGCTTGCATTTACTGCTGGCAATTTAGTGCCAAATTCCGAGAGCACAGGCTCGAACCCCCACGGGGTCGACCCATCCAGCACTAGTTTCTGTGCTTCACCAAGAAAGTCTCATCCTAAAAAATAATTGATTAATAGTCGAATGTTGTAACATTGTCAACATGTGAGGTATTGAAGGTTTGTTTTGATTCTGAATAGATTTCCTTCGAATTTCAGAATAAAAATGCACAAATTACATAGAGATACTGTGGGGAATTTCACTTCTCTGAGATGAACTGGCTCCGATATTTAGCCGAAAATCCCATCCCATCGTGATATGTCAGTAACTTTCGGTGGAAACATTGGCGGCTATCTTTAATTGATGCAAAATCTTTAATGATATATATCTCTGATACCATTCAAGTGGTCAATACGAAACTTGGTATGTAGCATCGATCAAGAGACCAGCAATGTATAACCACATCAGTTCCTCTGAGTGGCGGGAAGGATGGGCTGCCATCTTTAATTTACGCGAAATCAATGATGCTCTATATCTCTGATACCGCGTTCAAGTGCTCGATGTAAAATTTGGTATATAATACATCATTGATGTATCAATAGACAGTTCTGGTTTTTACCCCTCGGCCAACTTTGGCCTAGGGGTATTATCATGTACGGCTGTCCGTACGTCCGTCCGTCCATTACCGCGATATCTACAGAACCGTTTTATGCGTGGCAACCAAACTTGTTACATCTATTTATCTTCACGTAAATCAGAAGCCTATCGAAAATGAGTCATCTCGGACAATATTTTGCAGAGTTATGCCCCTTTTTACAAATAAAAATCCATTTATGATGTTATTGTGATAATTTCAGAACCGTTCCATATACAACATCCTAACGTGATACAGTTGTTTCTCTTGACCTGAACTAGATGCCTATCGAAAACGAGACGTGTCAGAAAGTATTTTGCAGAGTTATGCCCCTTGTCCACTTATGATTTGTTATTGTGATAATTTCAGAACCGTTCCATATACAACATCCTAACGTGAAACAGTTGTTTCTCTTGACCTGAACTAGATGCCTGTTGAAAATGAGTCTTGTCAGAAAGTATTTTGCAGAGTTATGCCCCTTGTCTAATAAAATCCACCAATTCCTATGTTAAGTTTGCATATAATTTCTAAATCATGTTTGTATACTATCGCATTTATTTATTGATTGGATGACTGATTTATTGATTTATTCTCTTACACAATGCGAAGAACAAATGTATATCTATAGTGTATGTATTTATTCCAGAAACAAATTGATTTAAGGGGAGGAAAACTTTTTTTTTCAAAGAAAGTACACTTACAATACCAGGGGTAAATAGTTCTTCCGATGATTTTGTCAGTTTTTGCCGGGGACTTCGATTCCAATACCAACAACTGTCTACTTGAAACGACTACTCTTAAAAATTAACAACTGAAAGTTAATGAATCAACTGGATTATTTTGAAAATAGTTTAGAAAATGAAAGTGATCAACACGAACAACAACAAAAACAACACACAGATAGTCGACACTGTCATTTGACGATCTGAAAATGATCTTTTTTTTAATGTGGTTGATTCCTTTACTGAACTTCATTTTTGTCCTGCCTCTGTAGTCTACATGGTGTCATTCTTTTAGCAGGTTAAGGAAAAGCTGCTCAATTCGGACAGCTAAAGTATAGGCTGATCTAGTTGAACAAAAGCTATTTTATTGCTTTCCATTTTATTTTGTCGAGTTAAATTCCCTTGAGGCGTTTTATCAACAGGAGATTTTCTGATTGCACCCTTGTCTCTCGCTCCATTTTTAAGTTCAATGAGAGTTCAAAGAATACTGGATATCTGCTTGAAGTGGAAATTAAAATATTGTCTGGTTGAATTTCATGTGAAAAGCCAATAGGGCACAGGTGATGAAATCAAATAATTTAATTCTAAAGCAATATAAAAGAATTAAATATTCTTTAGTTGTCCCCCGATACGCAAGTGGGAGGGGGACTTGGAAATACTACCCGTCTGTCTGTTCGTCCGTCCGTCCTTCCGTCCGTTCGAACCATGTTGTGAACGCGATATTTCGAGAACAATTAACTCATCAACTTCAAACTTTGGGGGGGGTGACTTGACATCAGTGAGAAGGTGGCTGGGATTGTTTTTCACCAAACTGCGTTATCGAAGATGGCCACCGTCGGCCATCTTAGATTCCAACCATCCCAAAAATGTTGTGAAAGCGAAATGTCGAACAGTTCAACCGATTGACTTCAAACTTGGGGGATGACTTAACATCAGTGAGAAGATGGCTGGGATTGTTTTTCACCAAACTGCGTTAACCAAGATGGCCCCTGTCAGCCATCTTAGATTCCATCCATCTCCAAAATGTTATGAACACGATATCTAGAGAACAATTCAACCGATCGACTTCAAATCTGGGGAGTGACTTCACATCAATAAAAAGATGACTGGAATTGTTTTTCACCAAACTGTGTTAACCAAGATGGCTGCCATGCATCTCCAAAATGTTAATTATGAACACGATGGTGTGACATTTTCTGTCTATCCATCCGTCGGAGCGTCCTTCCATCCATCCGTCCGTTCGTCCCAACCATGTTGTGAATGCGATATCTCAAGAACAGTTCAACCGATTGACTTCAAACTTAGGGGGTGACTTGACATCAGTGAGAAGATGGCTGGAATTGTTTTTCACCAAACTGTGTTATCCAAGGTGGCCACTATCAGCCATCTTAGATTCCATCCATCCCAACTATGTTGTGAACGCGATATCTCGAGAACAATTCAGCCAATCAACTTCAAATATGGAGGGTGATTTACATCAATAGCTACCCATCCGTCCTTCCATCCCTCATAACGTTCTTTCGTCCCTCATACCGTCCTTCCATCCCAACCATCTTGCGAACGAGATATCTCAAGAACAATTCAACCGATTAACTTCAAACTTAGCAGATGGCTGCAGGGTTTCATACACGTCGTGTTTTGACACCGGTAATCGGTGTCAAAACTCCCGTAAAAACTCAATTTTGTCACCAAAAAAAACTGAAGTCTGAGTGTTTTAGAAGGGAAAAACTGAAATTTTGGAAAAAAACTGAAGTCTCCAAAGGCCAATACTTCGTAATTTCGTAATTTATAATCGAAAGATATTGCGGGCAAACTAGCGGGAAATGATTCATACCAGAATAAATGGGTCGGCAGTTCCGGTCATTTCCGTGAGCTAATTATTTATGTCCGTTTCCCGAACTGTTATCGGGGTCATGCTGTCGGTAACCCTAAAACCTGTATTCATACTGAATGTATGTGGGGGTTTCCGAATGGCGTTGTGTGGCGAAAAAAAAATTGAGGGAGAGTTTGACATGTGGGAATGACAAGCCCCCAAAGACGTCTAACTCTCCTTGGAATGGGCAGGTAAATATCTGACCATCGCTGAATAGTATTTATGATAAAGGAGACGATGTAATCTTCGCATAGGGCATTTGTTTTCACTCAAAGTTGAACGATCTTGTCGTGTTGTTGTTGTAAAGAAACTGGCATGTTGTTCGCATGTACGCATTGTACGATGTTGAAACTGAAACCAAAGTTTGATTGTACCGTAGTTAATAAAGTTTGAATGGGTAATTCAAAGACAGCGAACTGATTTAGCCACAATATCAACCTGACTAGATCGTTCTTTGATTTGGAGATACATAAAGAAGAGTTGAAATTTTTTTATACTGACAAAACTTTTTTGAGATGGTACAAACATGGAGGTAAATTCGGATACATGGTGCAAACAAACCAAAACAACTGAAGTTGATTTTTAAAATTACTAGAATAGGCACCCATTTTATGGCATTGAATTTAACTGATCTGTCTATTATCCTGAAACAAGTGTCCCACATTAGGGCAGCACAGAAACATTTCAAATGCCTGCCCCATCAACAAAAGTCTGGCGTACTGCATTTACATGATTAATTTTAGGTCAAACGTTATGGGCAAATCCATTCTTTCAATAAGGGTGGTCAAGTCAAACTGTTTGGCACTTATTTGCAGCCTTCAATAACCAAACATGGTAAACTTATGTATCCGTCTAGAGTCCGCACGATCCTATCGAAAATGAGCCAGCTGCCTTCACGCAATAGTTTACAAAATTGTGCGCCTTTTCAAACAGAATTCTCTAATTCATTTCATTTTTATGAGTTTATGGTCGCCATGGACTAGCTGCAGTTATGACGATTGCTTGTCTTCAATCCTGTAATTTTTTTTGCATTGTCTTTTCATCTCTCTTTTTTTTTAATTTCTCTTTCGAATCTAACCCTGGAGTCTAACTTTTAATTTTAGTCTGAATATTTGCCAAATTTCACATCAAATCTTTTGAAAAAAGTTATGCAAAAATTATAATGTAAGATTTTGAAAGGGAAGTCTGGTCCAGATCCAAGTGGTTTTTAATTAGCGTACATGTAGCTGATACGTTTCAAAACTTGCATACTTGAATTGGACATCATTTGCAATCCAGAAACTGATACATCAATTTCATTCAAAATTACCAAGTTTGTAATTTTAAAAATTAATTTGAATTGCCTTGTCTTGTCTTGTTGACATCCACAATGTGACATAATGTGCTGAAAATAGATGGTATCTTAGACCTTGGTAAATTAAGAACATAAAACTGAATATGTTAAATGATCTGTTTGTTGCTTTATTTTCACAATTCAAATACATAGCGGTATTGACAGGCTCCATTGATGGTCGTATGAAAATTTGTTATATACATTACTTATGGCGGTTGCAAAATTAGAAATAAACTCAATAGAAGTCTGTCGGCCGGCGACATAAACGTAAAAATACTCAATTCAGGTGAAAAAAATATTGAATTTTCAGTATCCGGTGGCAAAAATTTGGACTTCTATGAAACCCTGGGCTGGGATCTCAGAAGAAAGTCACTCATTTTTCGGCACAACTATGCCACCAGATAGACAATTTGCAACATTGTCCTTCACAATTATATCTCCTTCACATCAACAACATCACACTCCTAGCAACAATTTACCATCACACAAAATATATATGGTGATTATATCCCGTGTGTGACAGTGTGAGAAGTCCATTTCCAGACCAGCTTTTTGGCGGGGGACCTGCGAGCTACTCGGCTTGTATCACAGTACCAGTTATACGTGTATGTATTATACAGCAAACGGCCCCAAAAATTTGATTAAACTCAATTTGCACTGCCAAAAGCATGCTTAAAACTAAATTTGCCAGAAAAAAAAACTCAATTTGACCATGAATGGTCTTAAACGAAATGACTTCTATGAATCTCTGCACCATGTCAGATATACAGTAAATTACCCGGTAACTTGAGGCCACTGATACGAGATTGCCATAATTGTCGTATCCCTACGCTGTTGAGAAAAAATTAGTCCGACATTAAAACTGTGAATATCGGCTTGTTATTTCATCTAAAAGTTCTCAGAATGGATTTGAACGATAATAAACGCCTATTTTATCGGAAAAGAGCAACTTGTACTTTGTCTTGTCACAGGATTGTAGGAACCTGTGAGATCTGTCAAAATCGAAAGGAGTGCCCATGTGTTCGTGCGTGCTGCCAACTCATCAATGGCGGAGTTGAGTTTTCAGTTGTAAAATGAACTGTGGTCGTCGGCCAGCTACAAGCAATGTCTCGCATAACAAGTCCTCTAAAATATACAGCGAAAGGTATGGCCAACCCAATAAATCAATGCAGACATCGTCGTCGTTGTTCCCCCCCCCCCCCCAAGCACAATGACGTTGGGCTTGCAATTTTGTAACATTGTCACTATAGGCACTATGAAAATAACATGTTTGGTATTGGAGATTTGTTTTGATTCTGAATAGATTTCCTTCAAATTTCAGAATAAAAATGCACAAATTACATACAGATACTTTGGGGAATTTCACTTCTCTGAGATGAACTGGCTCCGATATTTAACCGAAAATCCCATCCCATCCCATCGTGAGACAGCTCAGTAAACTCGAGCCGGTAGATATTTCTTTCATCACATGGGCCATGTGTAATATTATGTATTTTTTCTTAAAAATATATAAAACGGGTTGAATTGTGAATAATATTTTAGAAATTTAACTGCCAGAAATGGGTTCAAATGCATTTCCAGTCATCTAGAACCCCAGAGCTTCTGGGGCCTAGGCGGCCGACCAATTTACACGGACGCCAGCGCAATAAGATCACAACTTTACATGTTTTTTTCCTGCAGATATGTGGATACCTTGTCACTTTTTATACCCCTGTACATAGTTGGGGTTATACTCGATTCCGATTGTCTGTCCGTCCGTGTGTCAGTGTATCCATCCGTTCATCTGTCCGAGTAAAGTTGTGGCTTGGGTTTGCATTTCGCATGCCACAACTCACTGCTAATTATCCAAACTTCTACACTCATAAAAACATCTTGGTCTAGACTGTTAAGGGGCTGAGGAGTTGTAGCACCTCTGGTGCCTCATGTTCTCAAATTTGGTACACAGGTTTCCCTTATGGTCCAGTTGTGCAAGATACCTTTCTCGGTCCGAATCGAAAATCCAATATGGCCACAAGGCGGCCATCTTGAATTTCCCCTTGAAACATTGTTATCGTGAATTTTCAGGAAATATTTCATTGATCTTTCTGAAATTTGGTACACAGGTCCCACATTGGTTAGATTCGAAAATCCAATACGCTTCAAATTAATACGGTATTCTCGAGTTGTGACGTTGCATCACAAGAGTCGGCGGATCAAACGGAGGGGCATATTCTATATGTTGACTTAGAGAATATCCATACCTTCACCTTCCATATCAAGCAGTTCAAATAATTCGGAATTAAAATGTATTTCTTCAAATTTTAAATCAGTTTTCTTTAGTCCATGCATTAGCAAGTGAACTGCTCCACCCTTTCGTCTGCCCGCGGGTGGGCTACAGGAAGGGACGTCACTCTTGTGACTCAATGTCACAACTCGACAACTGTAGACTACTGCATGTTTCGATCCAAGGGAGATAGTCAGGATTCAGGCACTTTGAAGTTTCAACATTACTGCACCGACCGGATCCCTTGTACCATCTTACTATTTTCAAGCATGGTATCTTAAAAGACATATCTCGAACTAGCCCATTATACAGAACAGAATTGGCATTCATTCCTAATTATGAAATCTTAAGTATGTTTCATAGCTGCCAAAGTGTGAAAGAAATTGGTCCTCGCTTAGTACCCAATGATGACACATGCAAAAAATGAATAAAAAAATACTACAAAACAAAGGCAAAGGATCCTCTGTACATGTACATGTACATTCACTTTCAGACTAACTTTGCTCATTTCTCTTGTATAACAACTGACATAAGTACAGTTTCTAGAAATCTTGAAACTCCTGAAATTTAGATTATATCTTGGTGTTTTTCAGTGTCTCTTTTCCCATCTTCTTCACTCAGATTCGAAATTCCGTGAACAAAATTACGAATCAATCGTTTGTTCTTAGTACCAATGGACAAAAAGATCCTCCAGTCATTAGCTTACAAATTATCCGACAATAGTGGGCGCCAAGATCCTTCTCAGGATCTCTCGTTTAGAAATAGAGAATTCTCAAGAATGATTTAATATAAATTTGATAGACTTGCTACATTCGCATTAACTGATACATCATTTCCATTCTAAGAAATTAGTTCTTAATTGACATACTTTTATTAAGTCTTTAAAATACATGAATATGAATCATGAATTTTGCAGTATTGTATTTAAACATTTTCATAAATGGGTGCATTATTCGCGTTACAATACTGTTACTCGCGTTACTTGCATTACCAATTCCATGTCCTGTTCAAAGTTTCAGTGATGTAATGAATCTCATTGTGGGAAACCGGTTTGTAACTATTAAGTACCTATATAGCTCCTTATAATTAGAAACAGACACCTTTGTAATAGACATTATTGTAAATCTAAGTTCAAAGCTATATTCCCCAAATCTGGTACAGTGACAAATACTGGAATTTCAACTACATGTAGTGCAAGGAAAACATTATGATCACTGAATCAAAACCAGATTACCCTTTGATATTTGTACTTATATAACAAGTTCACGGAATAACTCTTTCCTTTCAGGTAAATTTGCCTTTGTGATTGTTATGTTTTATACGTCGAGTTCCAATTATCAATCATGACTATTGTATATTGAAGAATTTTGCTGTTATCGGGATGATTCTTTTGCTTTAGGCCTCAGCAGGTATGAAGTGTTTTTGCCATGCTGCCACAAACCTCTTAAGGGCGATTCCATGTCACGTAAGTTACATTTTCATTCCTGACGGGGATGTATTTGTAACATTTGACAAAATTAACAGCCATGACTACACCAATAACAAAACAAATCACTTAAATAAAAGTATTTCTTATAATTTGAATGGGTTTTTAATTAATTTCAGTGAAACTAATTAGCATCTGGGCTTCATTAAAAAAGTGTCACGTAAGTTACTCAGAGAATTAGGGTAGTTTTGGGTCATTTGACGTATGTTAAAAATTCTCTGATTGTCAGTGTTTGTCATCGCCCATGCTGTAATATTGAGCCTTTTCAAAAATGTTCTAATGTCATTTCTGTCAAGGGAGTTGGACAGACATGACACTAGAAACGTTTTTCAAACGCTCATAGTATCGATGTATTGGTATTTTATACACTAGCAATGGTACATATATCTCAATAAGGTCAAGCTAGTACCACTGTAAATCTTTAATTGATCAATTTAATTGACATTTGTTTTGTGGTGAACATTGTTAAAAAAGTTGGACAGACATATGACATTAGAACAAATGACACTAGAAACATTTACATTTCTGTCTCTATTATACTGCAGACAAGAAATGTGCAGTGTAAAACTGTTTATACTCAGATATGCATACATCACACAACATTTTTGGGTTTAGCAAACACAGTACAAGACACAGAGTCAGTATTTTAACATTTTTACCCCTCGGCCAAAATTTGGCCGAAGGGTATTGTCGTCGTCATGTACGTCTGTCCGTCTGGCCGTCTGTCCGTCTGTCCGTCCGTCCGTCTGTCCGTCACACCTTTCTCGTTACCAAGATATCTTCAGAACGACTTACCCTAGGCACACCAAACTTGCAGTGCACATCCGTATGCTTGTGACCCAGAACCCTATCGAATCTGGACCTGATTGGTTAGAAACTTTGGTGGCCATCTTTAATTTATGCGAAACCATCACAGGTTTCTTGTTACCAAGATATCTTTAGAACGACTTACCCTAGGCACCCCAAACTTGCACTGCACATCCATATGCTCATGACCCAGAAACCTATTGAATCTGGACCTGATTGGTTGGAAACTTTGGCGGCCATATTTAATTTATGCGAAATCATTAATCTTGTGTATCTTAGGTACCATTTCTCTGTTCAGTGTGAAACTTGGTATAGATCATCGATGCATCAAGAAACTTCAAAGGAATGACCAAACCAGTTTCCCTGATTCGGTGAAAACCTTGGCGGACATCTTTAATTTATGCAAAATAATGATATATATCTCTGATACCATTCAAGTGTTCTATACGAAACTTGGTATACAGCATCGATGTATCAAGAGATCTACAATGTATAGCCACATCAGTTCCTCTGAGTGGCGGGAAGGATGGGCGGCCATCTTTAATTTATGCAAAATCATTAATGATCTCTATCTCTGATACTGTTCGAGTGCTCGATGTAAAATTTAGTATATATCATCGAAGCATCAATAGACTTACGATAAATGACAGTTCTGGCGTTTCTGATTGGGCGGAACCTTGGCGGCCATCTTTAATTTATGCAAAATCTTCAATGATATATATCTTTGATACCATTTCAGTATTCTATATGAAACTTGGTATCCAGCATCGATGTATCAAGAGACTTGCAATGAATAACCACATCAGTTCCTGTGAGTGGCGGGAAGGATGGGCGGCCATCTTTAATTTATGCGAAATCATTAATGATCTATATCTCTGATACGGTTCAAGTGCTCAATGTAAAATTTGGTATACATCGATTAGACAGTTCTGGTTTTTCTGCTTGGGCGGAAACCTTGGTGGCCATCTTTAATTTATACAAAATCTTTAATGATGTTTATCTTTGATACCATTTCAGTGTTCTATATGAAACTTGGTATACAGAATCTATGTATCAAGAGACTTGCAATGAATAACCCCATCAGTTTCTCTGAGTGGTGGGAAGGATGGGCAGCCATCTTTAATTTATGCGAAATCATTAGGGATCTCTATCTCAGATAATTTTCAAATGTTCGATGTAAAATTTGGTATACATCGTCGATGTATCAGCAGGTTTCTCTGATTGGACGGAAACGTTTGAGGCCATTTCTAATGGCAAAATTTTTCATAATCTGTATATTTGTTACTTGACTGCTTGGTGTTCCTGAAGTCTTGTTTTAAATTGAATACATTATGAATGGCTGGCGCCCAGAGCCGAGGGGTTTTCAGATGCGCAGCTTCGTATTAATGTTGCAAACGTCATTTTCCGGTGAGACAGACAATTTGACGGAGAGTGGTACACTTTTTCGTGGAATCCGCCTTATAGCCACAATGACAGCATCTAAGATCATATCTTGTTAGCACATTCTGATGTTTGATATGAGCACATCATGCAGTTTCACTTTTTACGAAATTATATACAAGCCTCTTGAAAGAATTCAGACTCCGCATTGCGTATATTTTGGGGTAAACTGTTCCAAATTACTGGACCCGAGTAATGAAGGCTTCTTTTGTAATATTCCGTCCTACTTTTAGGTATGTGAAGATATCCTGCACTTGTTGATCTTAGAGTTCGAACAGTAGTATCAGCAATTTTCTGAAAGAAGTTTGATGAGGGGTTCACATCTGAATTTAGAATTTTGTATATTGGTATGGCCTTTTGTATAAATAATCTCTCAAAAATAGTCATCCAGTTCAGTTGCTTAACATGAGGCACCTGAGGTGCTACAACTCCTCGGCCCCTTAACAGTCTAGACAAAGATGTTTTTATGAGTGTAGAAGTTTGGATGAATAGCAGTGAGTTATGGCATGCGAAATGCAAATCCAAGCCACAACTGGGACAGATGTACGGATGGATAAACTGACACACGGACGGACAATCGGAATCTAGTATACCCCCAACTATGTACAGGGGGTATAACACGTGAAAAGGTATCCACATATCTGCAGGGAAATCGACCATAGAGGTCCATGTCCTCCGCTAGCAGCACCAGTTATGGTGGATTACTGGCGCTGCTGCTTGATGATATCTCATATCATTGATGAAGAGTATGATTTGAAAATGGAGATATCGCTGATGAGCTTAACATAATCTAATATAGCGGATGGCACCCATATTTGATTACGCACATCCATAAAACATAATACCAACTGTCCTCTCATCAATGTCCATGTACTCTCCAAGTTTGAAGTAGATTGGTTGAATCGTTCTAGAGTTATTGTCCAGACAAGATATAAATGCTGAAAATCTAAGATGACTGATGGTGGCCATCTTGGATTACACAGGCAACTGAAAAGCAATGCCAACTGTCCTCTCACCGAAGTCAAGCCAAACTGCAAGTTTCAAGTCGATCAGTTGAATTATTCTAGAGTTGTTAGGCCAATGATAATTAATAGTCTGCTTCTCATGACCTAGTGGATCAAAAAACTAGATGCTACTTGCGTTAATTATTGATTATTAAGAACAAAACCATTTCAACTCAAAGATCAATTATTTTATTCTCATTCGAAACCCAAAATTAAGGCCCTATTTCGGAGACAATTGATTGGAGGATATTGAAACTTCACACAGGAGATAAACTAAAAAGTACCAATTTTATTCCAATGTATCAAGAAAATCCTTCCAGTAGTTCTCAACAAATCGCGAAAACAAGAATTAGATGGGAGATTTGTACATGTAGGTTGTTTTTTGACATCAGCCTGCATGTTATAACATTGGCAGATCAACGTCATCGTAGCTCCAAAATAACATGGTACATGTAGGTATTGGTGATTTTCGTCAATTCCCAACAGATTTTAATGGAATATGGGGGAAAAATCAGTATTTTTTAGTTGCGAAGATTCGATGCTGTACGATCAATTGTCTCCGAAATATCGCCGAAAACGTCTCGGAATATATTATCTGGGACAGATAGTAGTACTTTCGTTTTCACACCTTTCGAGATAAGTTTTACAAACATTCTCGGGAAACGTTTTTGTTGTAGGGGTCACCAGAATCTTTGATCTTTTCATTTCGATTATACTGCATACACATTTAACCATTATTGTGATAACATTAAATCAACGAATACACGTGAAATATGACATTTCATGCAGCCGCTCATGCCATGTGCCGCTCACATTCCTCTGTCAAAATGGCGGTCACCATTTAGTCGAAGCAACCCGGAACCACGAACCCGCTAACTGAGCTTTAGCTTTTCGATGCGTCTACAAAGGTTGGCTGGCTTTATAATATGGTTTTAAACATTCCGGGACATGCAAATAGGGTTGACGTACTGTATATACATGTAGCATATAACATCGGCAAAGATTATCTGCCACGGAGAGGAAACCCACACCCAAGGGAGTTAACTTTGCAACTGCATCTGGTTTTTCTCTCGGCATGGCAGACAATTTTGTAACAGACATTTTTTTATAGACGGAGTAAATAATGACAAACAATGCGCCATTATTGTCCATAATTTTCATATTGCGGGCCGATTTTTCCAATGCGGGCGGGTCATGAGAAGCAGCCAATTAATTAACAGAGGCCTTGTCCAGACAAGATGCAACTGCTTAAAATGCAACATAATCCAATATCCGTGGTTGATGGCAGCCACATTGGATTATGCTCGTTCATGAAACACAATCCTAACCGGGATCTCACCAAGGTCAAGGTTACATGCGTCTAGTCCGTCATTCATAATCCAGCCGTCGTCCATTAGAGAATATCCGCGTCCATAATCCAAAGACCTATTCCATTTTCCATATAACAGTATTAGCTCCCCAAGTTTTGAAGTAGATCAGTGGAAGCGTACTCCAGCTATTGTTCGGACAAGATCAAACTGAAATCCAGTATGACTGATGGTGGCCATATTGGATTAAGCACGTCCTTGAAAAACAATCCTAATCCTCCTCTCAACAATGTCAAGGGGCATCCCACGTATGAAGTAGATCGGTTGAATCGTTCTCGAGTTATATGGGTGACAGCGGCCATATTAGATTATGCACATTGCTGAAAAACAATCCCAACAGCCCTCTCACCAATATCAAGGCACACCCCAAGTTTGAAGTTAATTGGTTAAATCGCTCACGAGTTATTGTCCAGACAAGAAAATCAAAGATCCAAACTGCTTATAATTCAATATGGCCAATATGGCTGACAGCGGCCATATTGAATTATGCACATCACTGAAAAACAATCCCATCTGTCCTCTCATCAATGTCAAGGCACACCCCAAGTTTGAAGTTGATCGGTTGAATCGTTCACGAGTTATTATCCGGACAAGAAAATGTAAGATCCAACTGCTTATAATCCAATATGGCTGACAGCAGCCATATTAGATTACGCACATTGCTGAAAAATAATCCCAACCGTCCTCTCACCAATGTCAAGGCACACCCCAAGTTTGAAGTTGATTGGTTGAATCGTTCACGAGTTATTGTCCGGACAAGAAAATGTAAGATCCAACTGCTTATAATCCAAAATGGCTGACGGCGGCCATAATGGATTATGCACATTGCTGAAAAACAATCCCAACCGTCCTCTCGCCAATGTCAAGCCAAACTGCAAGTTTAAAGTCGATCAGTTGAATTACTCTAGAGTTGTTGTCCAGACAAGATGCAACT